>VSMD01010651.1:0-18498 GCA_008750895.1 Mirza zaza
TAAGGTTCAGTTGTTTTTGAATTTTTTAAATTACTCAGTCTTTCATCATTAAGTAATTTTATTAGCTATAGGTTTTTTCAGAGAAATGCTTTATAAGTTTGAAGAATTTCCCTTCTATTTGTAATTTGCTAAAAGTTTTTTTGGAAATGAATTTTGAAGGTGATATGATATCATATAGTGTCTCTTTTCTAGTTTGTTAATATGGTGAATTATATTGATTACTTTTCACATGTTATACCATCTTTATATCCCTTGAAATAGACCTTACTTTGGTCATGTTGTATTATTCTAATTATTTGATGTTGCAAACAGTTCTCTACAATTTTATTTATAATTTTTGCACCTACATTCATGAGGATTATTAGTACACAGTTTTATTGTGATATCTTCATCTTGTTTTGGTGTCAAGGTAATACTGGCTTCGTAAAATGAGTTATGAGGTATTCCCTCCTCTTTGGTTTTCTGGAAGAATTTGTTTAGAATTGGTATGATTTCATCCCTAAATGTTTGGTATAATTTACCACCAAAGCCATCCAGAACTTTCTTTGTTGGAATGTTTTTAACTAAATGTTCCACTGTGTTAGAAAGATATAACTAACACATTAGTTAGTAAGATATAATTAACACATTAGTTAGTAAGATATAACGGGGTTATCTGTTTCTTCTTGAGTGCATTTTGATTAGCTATAGCTGTTAAGGATTTTTTCAATTTCATATAAGATGTCAATTTATTAACAAAGTTCATGATGATAATCTCTTTTTATCTTTTATATATCTATAGAGTCTGCAATGATATTTCTTCTCTCATTTCTGATATTAAGTATTTGTGTCCTATTTCTTTTTCTTCTGATCAGTCTGGCTGGAAGTCTATCAATTTTATTGATTTTTCTCAAGGAAACAGCTTTTGGTTTCACTGATTGGCTCTACTGTGGGTTTTTTTTTTTTTTTCTGTTGATTTCTACTCAATCTTTATTACCTCATTTCTTCTGCTTACTTTGGGTTTAATTTGCTCCCTTTTTTCCTATTCTTTAAAGGTATAATGTAAGGTCATTGATTTGAGACTTTTTTTGTTTTATTAACATAGATGTTTAGTGATGTAAACTTCCCTCAAAGTATAGCTTTATCAGCATCCCAGATATTTTGATATGGTGTATTTTTCTTTTATTTAGTAGTTTTCATATATTTTTACTCAAACATATGATATAAATTCCTGAAAAAATTTTATCATTTTAAACAGTTATCTTTTAAAAATAGCAAAGAATCTTATATATTTACCCTGCAGTTACTATTTCCAGTGCCCTTGAGTTGTGTAGATAGATTTACATATTATATTCCTTCTATTTTAAAAACTTCCTTTAACATTTCTTTTAGTTAAGATCTACTTCTCATGAAGTATTTTGCCTTCATTGTTGAAAGGTATTAAATGAGCAATATTTTTCTTTGAGAATTTAAAAGATATTGCTTGACTATTTGTTGCTTGCATTTTTTTCTTGAGAAATCTGTTGACATACTTATCCTTTCTTTCTCTATACATATCACTTCTTATTTCTCTGGCTGTTAAAACTTTATCACTGATTTTGAGCAGTTTGGTATATAATGTATCTTACTATAGCTTTCTTTATGTTTCTTGTATTTGAGATTCATTGAAATTCTTGGATCTTTGGGTTTATAATTTTCATCCAATTTGAAAAAATTTTCTTGAGACAGGGTCTTGCTCTGTCAAATTTGAAAAATTTTTGACCTTTATTTCTTTAAATATGTTTTACCCACTCCCCTCCCCATTTATCTTAATACATGTATATTGGACTGCTTGAAATTGTCCTATGGTTCACAGATCTTATGTTTATTTTTGTTCTGTATTTAATTTTGAATAGTTGATATTGCTGTGTCTTTAAGTTCATTAGTCTTTTCTCTGCAGTATCGAATCTGTTCTTAATCCCATCTAGTGTATTTTTTTTATCTTAGATATCATAGTTTTCATATCTAAAAGTTTAATTTGCATCTTTTAAAATATTTTTGTCTCTAGTTAACATGTTCTTTCTTTCTTTTCTCTTCTTCACACGGGTAATACAGTTGTAGTAACTACTTTAATGTCTCTAATGCCTACTAATTCTGTTGTCTGTGTCAGTTTTAGTTGACTCTTCAGGCTTCACGAATTTTACCTTGTTAGGTACTGGATATTCTGTTATTCCTATAAATGTTCTTGGGCTTTTTACTGTAATGCAGTTTTCTGGAAACAGGTTGATCCTTTTGGGTCTTGCTTTTAAGATTTGTTAGGTGGAACTAAAGTAGTGATTAGTTTATGGCTACTGTCACTCCACTACTGAAGCAAACCCTTCTACATAGACTACCTGATGCCTCCTGACTTACGAAGTTTCCACTCTGTCTGGGAGCAGGAACTATTCCTTTTTTGTTTAGACTCTGGGGATTATTCCCTGTAATTGCCTTATATGTTTCTATTCCTGGCTTCAGGGTTTTTTTATGCATGTGCTGATCAGTGAGCTGAAGACACAAGGGGGGACCCTCCTCAGACATCTGGAGCCCTGAGTCTGCACTGCTCTTTCCTCTCCAGTACTCTGGCCTGCAAACTCTAGCCACTCTAGTCTTCTTCCTATGCTCCTAATTCCAATTCCTCAGCTCAGGGAGACTGCTGTGCCTTTTCTCGTTCCTCCTTCCCTGTTCTGCAGCCTGGACACTCTCAAGGCAGTAAGTTGGAGCAATCATAGGGCTCACCTTATTTATTTTCTCACGGTGATCTTTGTCCATTGTTGCCTGTCATCCAGTTTCTCGAAAATCATTGTTTTATATATTTTGATTTTTAAAATTTTAAAGTTCCTTAATCATTATAATTTGTAGTAATTGTAGTATGGTAAAAACCACAAAACATGAAATCTACCCTCTTAAACTTTTAAATGCAGTATTGCTAACTATATTCATGTTATTGTTAGCAGATATTTAGAACTTTTTCATCTTGCACGACTGAAACTCTGTACCCATTAGACAACAGCTCCCTTTTTCTGTAGTCCCTGGAAACCATCATTCTACTACTGCTTCTATGAGTTTGACTACTGTAGCTATTTCACATAAGTGAAATTATGCAGTATTTGTCCTTCTGTGAATGGCTTATTTCACTTAGCATAATGTCCTCAACGTTCATTTGTGTTGTAGCATATAAAAGGATTTCCTACTTATTTAGAGCTAAATAACATTCCATTAGATGTATATACCACATTTTCTTTATCCATTCATCTATCAATGGACATTTAGGTTGTTTCCACCCCTGGGCTATTATGAATAATGCTGCAGTGAACATAGGAGTACATAGATACCTCTTTGAGATCCTATTTCCAATTTTATTAGATAAATAACCCAGAAGTGGGATTCTTGGATTGTATAGTAGTTCTATTTTTAGTTTTTTGAGGAACCTCCATACTGTTTTCTATAGTGGCTGCACCACTTTACATTTCTACCAACAGTACATTAGGGTTCCAATTTTTCTACCTTTTGTCAGTGCTTGTTATTTATGATTGTGTTTTGAATTGTTTTATTTTATTCATACAATGGCCACCCTAACAAATATGAAGTGAAATATCATTGTATTTTTGATGACATTTTTCTGATGATTAATAATGTTGAACATCTTTTCAAATACCTGTTAGCCATTTATATGTCTTCTTTGGAGAAATGTTTATTCAACTCCTTTGCCCATTTTTTAATAGGGGTATTTGGTTTTTTGCTATGTTCATCAGAAGATATTGGCCTGTAGTTTTCCTATATTTCTTTTCTTTTTTTTTCTGGATTTGATGTCAGGGTAGTACTGGTCTCATAAAATGTGTTTGGAAGTGTTCCCTCTTCTTCAATTTTTTGGAAGAGTTTTAAGAAGGATTAGAATTAATTCTTCCTCAAATGTTTTGTAGAATTATCCAGTGAAGTTATCTGGTCTTGGGCTTTTGTTTGTTAGAAGTTTTCTGATTACTGATTTAATCTCCTTACTAGTTATAAGTCTTTTGAGAATTTCTATTTCTTCATAATTTACTTTTAATAGATTGTATTTTTCTAGAAATTTATCTATTCTAAGTTATTCAATTTGTTGACATATAAGTGTTCATAGGAGTCTTTATGATTTATTTTGCGTAGTAATTTAGTTTTTTCAGGTGAGAGAGTAAATGTGGCTCCTGTTATACAAACTTGGCCAGAAGCAGTTCCATTCTGATTGATTTTAGCTAATAATTTATTTTATTTTGGGTAAAATATTACCATGTTTCTAAGAGGAAGATATATATCTAAAGTTATACTCAGAAACTGTTATTCCTCCTTATTTTCCTATGCCATTTTCTTCATCTTTCTTTTCACCATGTTCCTACCTATTCCTCACAGGGAAAAAAAAATCTCATTAGTTTTCCAGCTGATCCATTTAGTTAGCATTTTTTTAAGCACTAATAAAATGCTACATGTATATTTTCTTTTATCTCCTCTTTTTATTCACAAAAGATAGCATAATATAGTCTTTTGCACTTTTTTTCTCTACTTAGTAACCTATCCTGGTTATCAGTTAATAGAGATTTTCTTCATTCTTTTTTGTAGTTTCATAGTGTTCTATTGTGGATGTACCATAGGTAATTAAACTACTCTCTCATGTCTGGACATTTAGGTTGTTTCCTACATTTTGCATGTACAAACAATATTGCAATGAATAATCTGGTACATTTATATTTTCCTATTGGAAGTTCAGGAATTCTGGATCATTTGAGGAATTTCTGGACCAACTAGATAATACAAAATTCTACTCTAAATCTAAATAATACACAGGCCCAAGAATTTAGTTTCTCATGGAAAGCATTTTTTTCTACCCTTGGGAATAAACAAATAACTTGGGAATAAACAAATAATTTGTCAATTTGTAAAGATGATAAGTGATGTATTCCTAATCACTGTGTATCTTAGTTTGGATTGTTATAACAAAAATACCATGGACTGGTGGCTTAAGCAATAGAAATTTATTTCTTATAGTTCTGGAGGCTGGGAAGTCCAAAATCAGGTGCTGATCAATTTGATTCCTGGTGAGGGCCCTCTTTCTGATTTGCAGACAGAGGTCTTTTTGCTGTATCCTCCCATGGTAGAAAGAGATCACCTCTCTAGTGTCTCTTCTTATATTGATACTAATCCCATTCACGAAGGTTCTACCCTCATGACTTGATTACTTCCCAAAGACACCACCTGCGGATGCCATCATGTCAGAGATTAGAGATTCAGTATATGAATTTGACAGGGATAAAACCATTTGGGCTATACCACTGAGAATGTAGTTTTTGAGGACCCCACCTTTATACATGAGTCTCCGTTCTAACTTCTTACTTTGCATATCCCCAAGGCCTCTTCTGGTGCCCTCCTCTTATAATACAAGGCCAGAATTGTAACTTTATTCTACAGGCCTCCTTAGAGATTGTCATAGGTCCTCTCCTAATTAATATTAATATTTTACTTCCTTTGTTCTGTCACCAGAGAAGTTCCTTTTCCTTCATGTAAGTTCAATAATGCATTTTTGAAACATTTTTAAATGTTTCATTTGGTAGTTTGGAGAGGAAGGATTTTCATGTTAATTTAGTGCACTAATTTTGCTGGATAACTCACATATAGACTTGCATGAATGCTCTACTTACACATTATCCACCTTTGTAGAGGAGTTACCCTGCAGAACATGTCCATAGTAACTCAGGAATTAACTTGATTCAAGAGGCAACTTTTTGACACACCAAACATTTAGCTCTCACCTCAAGGAAATGTACCTTGTCCAAAATTTGAAAAATCACCAGTTAAGGAGGACAGTGATAGCTGAGAAGAAAGAGAGTAGCTGTTAATTTTTGAAATGTACCATTCCTATAAAATATAAGTGTTAATTTTACTTAATTGATTCATTTTGTATCATATGCAATTTAGGTGATAATTCAAAAGAGAAATAAAATTCAAAAATTGGGAGTATCTGAACTCAACTATTGGGTAAGTTTCAATGTTTTTAACACAGTTTCTTTAAATTCTATTTTTTATTTCTATAAAGTAAATACAGATAATATACTTTAAAACTGTAATGATTTATATTTAATAAATAAGTAGCAACTCTAATCACTTCTAAGGGAGGAAATAGTCCTTAGCAAAGACTATATAAATCATTTTCAAGAATTAGTTCATTTATTCAGCACTATTCCCAGGCCATTCTTCTTTTGCTTTTCATTCTGCTGTATCCATACAGTTTTACTCCATAAATTTTTTTCTTTTTGTCTTCAGTTTCTCTGTTTAGCTTCTTTAACCTTCTCTTAAAAATAACTGTTTGTAGTTCTTTTCCAACTTTCCCCTTTCATTCCTCCGTACCTAACCATCATCTCTTTCCTTCTGCTTCCAACTTTAGACTCTTATTTTTGTCCCTTTAACATTTTGCTACAATCTCCCTTCTTAATTCAGCCACAACCTAATCTTTGTTGGGGTTTTTCCTAAATATGCAAATAGATAGCCCTGTTACCTGTATGTTTGTATATTTTGTTTCATAGTAAAACAAGTTATCAGGTAGGTGTTGTAATTAGTTAATCTCTTAATCTCAGACAGATGATATTCATTCCTTTTCTCTGGGTCTTTGATGTACTTCTATTAAAAATGAAACCTGCCATATTAAAGAGCCATATGTTTACATATTATATATTAAGAGGGTAAAACTGGGAAAGTTATGATAAAATGGGGAGGTAGATTTCTACTCATAATACAAAAGAACAAAATGGACTGAGTTGCCAGTTTCTTCTTGCTGGAGGCATTCTCCCATCCTTTACACTGAAATTATAGGAAAATTTGTCAACTAAGTTTTTGGATGACATAACACTTTTAAATATATTAATAGAATTTTTTCACTCCAAAAAAATCGGGCACTGTAGTAACTCAACTCAAAAGAATGGCAAAATTTCAATTACAAACTATTGAAAATGATAATAAATAGTGTGTATGTACATTAAGGGAATTCTGACAAAGCTGTGCTCAGGTGAAAATTTACTATCTTAAACTATATTTTTTACATTTTTAGTATTAGACTGGAAAGAACAAGAATTAACTAAGGTTTAAACTCAAGAATATCAAAGAAACAAAACTAAGGAAAGAAAAATTGAGATTTAACTCATGTTCAGGATTTATTTGTGGTTTGAAAGTAACAATTTATCTCGTTAGTCTCTTACAAAAGGGAGAGATAAACATATAACAAACAATATATAAACAAACAAACAACCCAAAAGATATTCTGCCTTGACATACCTTTTTTACAGAAAACAGTGAAGAAGGCAAAACAAGGATGTTTTGTGAACCTAAGCTTTTTCTTACAAAAAATCTGTTTTATTATTTCAAGTAATTCTTTCATGCCTATGGAATAACAATTATATTGTATATTGTACTCTGTCATGAATTTAAAAACAAAGAAGTTCTTCTGAAACTAAATGATGGCAGTAAAACAATGCAAAGAAAGATTGTCATTTATGATTGGTCAAATCCAATATTCTTTACCATAACTTGATAAGTTGGAAGAAGATTCTCTTTTTTTTTTAGCTAGCTTAAGTATTATGTTATTCTCTGTTTTTAGCTCCTATGTATTTTTAGCAAAGATAAATATTTATTACATAGAACCTGAACAAGGTAATTTTAGGACTAAATGATTGACTTTATAGTTTCCTTCACTAGGCACAAATTCATTGTTTAATGGGAAAGTCTGATTTTTTTATTGCAAGGTAATTATTGAACTGAGCACATGCTGAAATTTACAAAGGAGAGCTTTATTTGTATCATAAGGCATGAGAATCCTTATAGGAGGAGACAGGGAACCCATGTGGTAATCAAGAGCTCAATATTAAGGCTGGATAAGGATAGTATGAGAAAGGCCATTCTTAATCCAAAACATAGATTTAAAATATCACCCAGATTAAAAACATTCCATAGATATAAAAATAAAAAAGATTAGTAATTCTAGAACAGCCATATATATGATGAAGATTATCCATTTGTGATAAAATTGTCTTTATTCTAGGAATGCAAAGGTGTTTCTGGAAAATTTATAAATATAAATTATCACACTAACAGATTAAAGGAGAAAAATACCTTGTCACCTCATTAGATGTAGAAATTGAAATGATAAAATTGAACAACTATTTATGATTAAAACTCCTAGCATAATAACAAAATACATACAATATTTATATGAGGAAATTTATTGAAAAATTCTTAAGACATAATATCCAATAATAAATGGAAAAATAATGTTTATGTGTATGAAGATTCATATAATGTCAGTTCTCCCCAGTTAATGTTTAGATTCAAAACAATTCCACTAAGATTGCCTTGTAGGTGACTTTTCAATGAATGATGCTGGAACAATTTATTGTGTCTATGAGGAAAACTCACATTATACACAAATATTACTTCTAGAGTTATCCATTGTGAATGTGTTCAAGCTGGATCCCTTGTTCTTTTAACACATCTTTATAAATTATTTAGTACTTCCTTATATTATGGCTCAAAAAGATGCTCCAGGTTCATCTTGATGTTCCTTGCCCAAGCCCTAGTACTAGCAGTTTTTCCAAGGATCTCTGGTTACTTTTAAGTGGACAAGGTATTTAGAAACTAAGACCTGAGTGGTAGGTATATTCATTGCAGCCAATGTGTCCTTGCTTCTAGGCCCTTTCACTGTACATATGCGCATGCAAACGTGTGTATTTATGCAATCATTATTTCATAACCAGAGCTCCAAGTCCAGTCTAGTGCTATAGAAAGGCAGGCTGTGTGGGTACCCTAGGACTCAAAGAAAAACATGATGGGGTGCCATCTCCTAAAACTTCATTCAGTGGCACAAAGACTCTTGGAGAGTGGGTCCAGGAAAATACTCTACATCTTATGGGTCTGGTATCTACTGTCTCCCTCCAGGGAGGCTGCCCACGTAAGGAGTGCCAGAAGGGATCGAACAAGAGCCCTGCCCACACCAGTCAGGCCAGAAAAGAGCTCTCTTTCCCCCACAAGCCTGGCATCTTTCACCCTCCACCTAATAGCAACAAAACTTGGGAAATGTGTTTTCTCCCCATGGGCAGCTAAAATGGGGCCTGAGATGGAATACTACAGCACCAGGTGAGTTAAGCTGACCAGAATAGCACAGCAAAGACTCGGAAAACTAAATTGTTATGCCTATGGTACACAGAAGTAGGCCAGCACTTGTATGCTAAACCTAAATAAGGTGACTTTATGCTAAAATGGAATAATAAAATAGGATCCACAGTCTCCCACATTATATCCAAATGTACAGGACAGTAGAAAACTGTCATAGCAAGAATAAAGAAAAGAACAACTTGAATGAGAAAAGAGAATCAACAGATGTCAACACTGAAATGAATAGCATGTTGGGATTATTTGCAAAGGGTTTTAAAACAGTCATAAAAATACTTCAGTGAGCAATTTTAAATACTCTGGAAGCAAATGAAAAGATTAGAAAATCTCACCCAAAAAATAGAAACTAAAAAAAATAAAACAACTTGGAGATTATAGAACTGAAAAATACAATAGCTGAAATAAAATCTCAGTAAATGGGCTTGATAGCAGAGTGAATATGACAGAGGAAGCAATCAGTGCACTTGCAGATAGCATAATATTGTAGAAATTACCCTATATAAACTGAGAAAATATAGACTGGAAAAAAGATGACAGAGCCTTAGGGACCTGTGGGGCAATAACAAAAGATCTAGTATTTGTATCATCAAAATTTCAGAAGGAATGGAAAAAAAAGAGTGGGGCCAAAAAGTATTTGAAAAAGTGATAGCTAAAAACTCCCCAAATTTGGCAAATGACATAAACCTGCAGGGTCAAGAAACTGAGAAATTCCCAAGTAAGACAAACCCAGTGAACCCATGCCAAGATACACCATAATTAAATTTATGAAAACTAAAAATAAAGAAAAAGTCTTGAAGCAGGCAGAGAGGAATGACACATTACCTATAGGGCAAAACTGATTTTAATTAGAGTAGACTCCTCTGTAATTACGGAGGCCAGAAGGTTGTGGCACAACATTTGTCAAGATGAAATACATCCAGTGAAAGTATCCTTTGGGAATAAAGGGGAAATAAAAACATTCTCAGATCAAGGAAAACTAAGAGAATCTGTTTCTAGCAGAGAAATCTTTAAAGAATAAAGTTCTTGAAACAGAAAAGAAACGATAAAAGAATCTTAGAATATAAGAAAGAAATAAAAAAAACAAAATAGATACACATAAAGTAGACAGACTATTCTTCTCATGAATATTTCCTTTTGTGTGCTTTTATTGGTTTTGTTATTCTTTACCTTAATTTTTGATTCAAAGACTTAATTCATTTATTTTTACTCCTTTATTTTTATTGATTTAAGTTTTGAAGGCCATGAATTTTCTTTTCGTCATTGCTTTAAATGTATTCCTTAGTTTCTAATATGGAAATTTTATTTGCCTGGTACACTCTTGCTGTTTTTTTTGTTGTTGTTTTTTACCTTCTGAATTTGTTTTAGTTTGTCTCTTCTATATAGGATAGGTTGGGTCTCGCTTTGCTTTGTGAGGTGGTTTGAAAATCTTTGTTATAAATTTTATTTGTATTTTATTATATTTTGTTTCTCTACATGATTCTCTTCAATTTTTAACTTTTTTATATTTAGAAAAGTTAATATTTCCTCAATTATTGCATATTCAAAACTGTTTTTCTATAACTTTTATACTTGAATGACAGATTGGCTGGATTTAAGGTCCTTGGTTCTCATTTTCTTGAGTTTCTTGAAAATGCTTCTATGCTGTTGCCTTGATTGTGTTTCTTTTAACAAGTCTGATGCTAGCCAAATTCTCTTGCTCTTGTAAGTTATATGACTTTTGTGCCTGGAGGTTCTAAGAAATTTTTCTTCATTTTTAATAACTTTTTCATATGTCTTGAGTTAGTTTACCATGCCAGATTAATTTTTGCAGGACCTAATGGATTCTTTTCAACATTCCAAATGTAGATTCAGGTTTTCTTTTATTTCTGAAAAGTTTTCTTGTGTAGTAATTTAAATATTAGTTCTGATTCGCTGCTTTTTCTTTTGCAGGGACTCCATTTATAAGTATGTGCCTGTCTTACATGTCTATCCCTTTCTCTGATTCTTTTTACTTCTTTCTCTAATCTCATTTTTGTTCTTTGTGATTGTTTTACTGCTTTTACTTCAATGTCTTTATTAAAGACTTAGCTGAGTCTCTTCTCCTTTAATCATCATGATTTAGTTTTCATTTTTTGAAAATATTCTCCTTTTCTTTCATTTCTTTTCTGTGTTGAATAAACTTTTTATTTCTTTGGTTTTTTCCATTTTTGTTTTTAATTTCTGAGTTTCTCATTTAAGTTGCTTGTTTATACCTCTGAATGGTTATTTGAGGATATTTAATTCAGCTTCTAGTTGTGCATAATAGTCTTCTGCTTTGTAAGATTTTATTGTTCCGTAGTATGGATTTCACTAGTTGAAATGTTTGACTCTCAATTTTTTCTTACAGAAGCTTGGTATAGATATATAGGCATATTTTATCTGATTATTTTGTAGGCAGGGTTGATGTTTTCTAGTCCAAGCGAAGCCTCTTCTATCAGTGTAGCATGGGTTTTTTTCAATGAATATTTTTTTCCTTGTGTTTTCTTTTTGTGGTGGCAGCAGTGAATAATTGTCTTGATTTGATTTTTTTTTTTTTTTTTTTTTTTTTTGGTTCTCATCTGCCCTGCTGGAAAACAAATTTTCCCTCATTCTCCCTTTTTATTCTCTCTTCTTTCCAGAAGTGATGCCTATCCTTTCTGACATCAGTACTTTTTATCCTGCATGCTCTTAGATCCCTTCTCCGTAGTACACTCATCAATCTACCAGGCTTTTTATACTTTGGTGGGCTTTTCTCTTTCTTGGATTATTTTAGTTCAATTCTGGGCCCCTCACTTTCCTCTTCTTGCTTCCGTATAGTTTTATGGGTTTCTCCTCATTCTGTGCAAAGGATTAGGTCAGGAACTTAAGGTATACCTTTGAAATATTTGTTCTTTCCCATTTACAGGTAATTGAAGTTTATACTGTTATCTGTTGTTTGTATGTGTGGTTGTATTGTTCTACTTGTTGGTTGATATATGGAGAGATATGAACTTAGGCTGCTATCATTTTCCTCAGGCTACCCAGAAGTCCACATTTGTTCCTTTTTAATCGAGGCTAGCCAAAAAAATATACCAAAAACAAACAGCCTCCTTGCTACTTTTAGTTCATATTTTTCTTTTTTAAAAGGAAAGCTTAAATTTTCAAATTTAAAATTTTCTTTTCTTGACGGAGGGCTCATATAATTATACTTCTACAAGAGTTGCAGAAGAGCTTTTAATGTAGTGTTTTGAGAAATGGAGTTTTAGCTGAAAAATAATATTTGGAAACAAACATTAATTTTCTTTTTTCTTAACAGAATTTGAAAAGAAATAAGTTTTTAAAACTTTCTTTAGATTTAAGATGTGTATAATTTAGTCTTCTTATATATTTTATAGCAGTTTCAATTATTTGCCTTTAAGAAAAATTTTCTAAAAGACATCCTTTTTGTAGATATCACTATATATACCTCAGTAATATACTTCACATGATTAAAGTTTTCCTGTGCTATTTGTAGGTATAACTGAATGTTTTAACTGGGTAATTGATAATTTGTAATACTGGACTGCTGTTATATTTTCCAGCTAATTCAAGGTTGTGCTTGGTGGTCTGGAACAATCACTTTGAAATTTCTGACATCTAAAATCTTAGGCGTTTCAGACCACGTAAGTATTTTATAGTTAAAACATAAAAGTTCTTATAAATATGTAGCTGGATGAAACTTTAGGAACCATCTATTCTCTTCTCTTTGTTTTACAGAGGGTAAGTGCCTTCTTTAAGATCCCAAGCCAGTTATTGCCAGACTGAGTAATAAAATCCTGCAGTTCAGTGATTTTTGTGACCTGGCAAGAACAAAGTGTATCAGTGAATTCTTAGTCTTTTAGGGAAAACTAATAATTTGTTGTGTATTTATTTGTTTATATTTCAGTTAAAATACAAACAATCCATTTATTGTAGATGTTAACATGAGAAACCTGTCCTCAGCTTTGAAATAAAGAACTATTTCTAAATTTCAATACAGTTTTGTTTATAAATATAGACTAAAATTAAGATATAATTTGATACTTTTAAGGCCTTTCTTGTTATATAAAAAAAGAATGGTAAAAATTATCTGTCTTTTCATTTTCCAGAAAATCTCTCTGTATGTGATATTTTTGTTTGTTTTAAGGCTAATGTCTTAAAATGGCCCTTTTCAAGCTGTAGGTCCCTACTTAACTAACTAGGTAAAGGAATAGAAAACAGTGCATGAATTTACTTTTGCTTTCTAGCACTTTCTGTTTAGAAATAAGCATACTTGAGTGTATTGTGCTCTGCAAATAGGGCCCTGTCAAGATGATGAAATTACATTAACTTAGCAAGGAATTATAGTACTCCCTCTAAAAGATCAAGTGCTATCACTCTTCAATAAAACATAAATAAGTGTTTATGCCAGATAAAATTTCTAAATGTAAGCATTTATTTACCATTCATTTCCTTGTATAGTGGTTTATTAGGTTTGTTTGTTGCTGTTGTCCTTTAGTATGTCTGACATATTTCTCTTTTTTCTTTCCCTTTTTATTGTTCTTAACTTTTTATTTTGTAGGATATATATTTTATGATGAACTTTGTTTAGACTTTCTAAATTATTATCTATTAAGTTGGTCTGATTTTGTTTCTTGTCTTACTCCACATTGCCACCTAGCTGTTTAAATCTTAAAAGAAACACCCACACACCCCACTGGTGGTCCTAAGTGACTTCCTTTATGTGACAGCTATGAGAAAGACTTAAGTTATAGTGGCTTTTGGTCAAATTATTCTTAGTCACCAGGACTACTCTAAATTAGAAAACTGAAGTGCAACTCTAAATTGTCCTTGAGTACTGGCAGATAAGAGGAACAATGAATGAATGAAAACCACTGATAATTATCAAACTTGTTATAAAATAACTTCTGTCCCTATCAAATAATTTGAATTAAGATTTTACATGCCAAATATTTTTATTTTTCTGGCTGTGTGAGAATGCAGTGGAAACATAATTGTCTCACCAATAGGTGGTAGTAAATAATCAGTAGAAAATAAGAGTTCTACAATGGGTTTAGCTTTTGGTGTTTATTTTTAAGGCCTTTGAGATCAAGTAACTATAAGTGGTATGTATAGTTGTTGAAATTCTTATGAGAATCAGCTCTCATATTTATTGGCTTGAATGTATATATAGAAAATGTCAAGTACCAAACATTATAATCAGTGTATGAAGCTTTGCGAAAATGACAATGTATAGAAAGTTTGTTTATAACTTACAATGTGTGTTGAGAAGGGTTAAATAAAATGCTTTTTCATGGTAACTGCATGGTGATTTCTTCCCAGCAAATGATTTAAGCTCACTCTTTATCTTCTCTGTTTGTTTTTTTCTGACCTCTTTCTACTTTTCATTTTTCTTAATATTTCTCTTTATTTTCAGTTATCTTAGTAAGTCAGCACATAGTACATTTGGTTCATTGTAGATTTTTGTTTTCTTTGAGAGACATCTATATACCTTAGATTTATCTACTCTATGAACTTTATTATCCTTATATCAAACCAATTACTGACTATAATTATTTGTGTACTTTTAATTCATTTTACTTTATTTTCTTCAAGATTCGCCTGAGTGACCTTATAGCAGCTAGAATCTTAAGGTACACAGACTTTGATACCTTAATATACACCTGTGCTCCTGAATTTGACTTCATGGAAAAAGCGGTATGAATGTTTCTTTATTTCTTATTTCTCTACAGGAATAATAAGTTTTTGCTCTTTCAATCTAAAATTCAAAATTTTTACTCAGAAACACTCAACTTTATCATTTTTTACTATAACTTTTGCTAATCATATGGCCTTCCTCACCTTTTATCTTTAAAGGCAATAAATAATAGCTCTTATCTTAAAGAGTTATTGATGATGGTTCAGTAAGATAATCCAGGAAGAATACTTAATATAATATATGACCCATAATAATTATATTACATATCAATTACTTTTAATAATCTAGGCCACTTGGAATATGGGACCATTCAGGAAAATGAAATCCAAATTCTTATTTATTTTTAAGAAACTTAGCTTTATTACATTTAATACCCCAAATATTATGAAAATTTTAAACATAATATTGACAAGAAAGGTGTATTACTAATTGGTTTTAATGAAAGCATAAAATCTCTTTTAAGTTATAGAAATATATTGTATTACCTTTTAAAAAGCCCTTGGTAAGCTTTAAAATATTTGCCTCTTTGTAGAATCCTGGAGCACAAGATCAAGAAGGTATCTTAGAGACCATGTAGTATAATTCTTTCATTTGCAAATAAAGAAAATACAGCTTAAAAGATTTGCCTAAAATATACACTGAAGCCAACACTGGGATATGGATTCTAATAGATTCTAAAACTCCCAATTCAGTGCTCTTTTCTCTATCTGCAGCTTAATTTTTTCTTCATAGAACATGAAAAAGTTGTCACTGGATTAGTCCTTATCTAATAGTTATGAATACTAAATTTGTGGTAAATATATAATTAAATTTTACATTATTCTCTTATCTATCCAACCAGTCATCTATTAATTTAAAATCTGTTATTGTCCACTCCTTATCTGTGAGGCAGTATGCTATGGGACTACAAAGAAGAAAAAGACTTGGTTTCTGCTTTCAAGAAATATATAATTTAGTTATATGGCAAATCACTCTCACAATAATAGGTCATGAGAATTATTTAGCCGACATTAATTCTGTACTTACTCAAATTTTCAGTAATTACTTTGGTTAGCTTTCTTCCTCATTAGCTCTTGCTTCACTAATAAAAATAATGGAACTAAACAGCACAGAAAATGATGATGTAGGACCTAGGGATCAGTAAACACACATTTTAAAAGTTAGTATTATATAAATAAAAACAAAACTGAAAGAAAGGGAAAAAAGACTAGCCAATTCCAGGTTTAATAGTTTTTATCACTAATTTTTTTGAATACTTCTTACAACTATTTTTATAATTTTAATTCTTATAGTAGAATGTAGAAATTGATGAATACATATTCTGTTAATGATGAAGACTTTTACCTTTAAGAAATTTTATCATGGCAGTCAGTTTGACATAGAGTTTTGCTAATTTAATGTAAAATTCAATAAACAATAATTTTAAATAATTTGCTATATTTCAGACTCCACTGAGATACACAAAGACATTACTACTTCCGGTTGTTATGGTGATTACTTGTTTTATCTTTAAAAAGGTATTTTTAAAAATTTATTACTTGTTTTTGGATTCAAGATAAAGACTATAATAGATTCATGCTAATTTGCTCAGAATTCCATCTTATTTTTGGGGTGAACTCTTTCTCTCTCTAAAAATTTGTTTGTTATCCAGATGAACTAATATATGGGTTTTTTAGAAAGCTATATTATAAAAGTTATTAATATTATTTATTCTTTCAAAATATATTAATAACTCACTATGTACCAAGGACCATATTAACATTGTAGGTA
Organism: Mirza zaza; assembly: GCA_008750895.1. Classification (NCBI taxonomy): domain Eukaryota; kingdom Metazoa; phylum Chordata; class Mammalia; order Primates; family Cheirogaleidae; genus Mirza; species Mirza zaza. The sequence continues at coordinate 16,640 of VSMD01010651.1, forward strand.
TAATGGGACAAATAAAACATGGCCACCTCTGTCTTCAACTTATAGTCCTGGATTATAGGGGGCAGTTTGCAAACATTAAACAAGTAATTACACAAATGACTAAAGAACTACAATTATTATAGGTACTATAAAAGAAAAGTACAATGACAACTTTAGTACCTTTCAAATATACAGCACAAAGAAGTCTTGATCTATTTTGAGTAGACATGCACAGAAAAAATTTGTATAGCCATTTAAAGATAATTTTATATATATTCACTGTTTTCATAATAGAAGAAAATAATACCACAATAAAAGAAATAATCTTTAAAATACCACTGGCATTCTCCAGGTAGTCAGAAAATTTAAAAAATAAAATAAAATACCACTGGCAGATACTTTTGTTCTGGATGTGGTTTATTTATTAACAAAAGCATAGGTAAAGACAGTGGGTCCTTGGATTTCTAACAATTTTGAACCATCTTTATTTATATTGTTTACAAGTTGTCTTGCCTTAAGTCGGTGTGTATTTATTTTATACTTTAAAGCAGATAACAGTAATGTAATTTCTCTACCACCATACCAGCTGTGGTTCTATTGAAATGAGTTTTCTGTATTTAATGTGAAATTATGTACTTTCTTTATGTAATTCCAGTTCCCATATTTCTCAGTCCTTTGTTTTCACATAGCGTATAAATAATTTAAGAGTGAGAAGGGTATCTCCCTCTAACATCTCTGTTGTTTCACCCTTGATTCAGTTCCCTAGGGACCCTTTGGAGAGTCAGAATACAGGAAACAAGAAGGAATGGGTGAAGTGTGAACAAGTTTGCCACTCTCCAACCCCTTACCCCTCCCAGATCAGGTTGAAGATTTTCTCCACTGGCATGTTTCTGTTCCGGCATGGCCAAATGTGGCCTATTCTTATAGGATTCCATTTAGAGGGGCTAATACATGAATTAGCTATTCAATGGAGAAACAGCTGGTATGGGAGGAAATTATAGCTAGATCTGCTATTGCTGTATTTTTAAAATTAAAATCTAAGACTTAGAAATACTCAATTAGTCCCCAAACATACCACAGCCGAAACTATGTATGTGCCCTGGCAGGTACATAAGCACACATGCATGTGCCCATCCCTGCAGCCACCAAAGCTTCACTCCTTTCTCAAGTCTTCCTTATAAACCTCTCAATATTTATGTCTTTATTTGTCCTCTTGTGGCTTATTTTTCACCCCAAGGATCTGATGAGCATTTAAATTTACCCTTGTATAAAGTCACTTCTGGTAAAGAAAAAAGGAAGGCATATCTAGTATGACTTTCCTGTGACAGTATTAAATCTTAAACTCCTATGAATGAATATAGCCCCTCATATTGGCATCTGCTTGCACATGTGACTAGAATCTCATTTATGAAACTTCATGAATAATAAATTGTGATAGCATTATGTATCAGTTTCTATGGAATTTGAAACATTTTTCTATGAAGGATGTTCTCGAATCAATGAGAAAAGTTAAAAATTCTAAACTTAAAATTTAATTTTAAATTAGAATTCAAATTCAACTGTGTATCTTTTTCAACATTTGTCTGATTTATAAAATACATATCATGTAGAGTACAAATTTTTCAGTCACCCATACATTTTTTGTGTTACCAGTTAAGTTGCACACAATTGCTGCCCAAGCCTCTTGACCAAATTTAGTTGCCACGTTTACCTTCCACTTCTCCCTTTCTCACATCCTCACCATCCCTTGGTATATCTTGATGAGTGCTCTTAAGCCTTCTGTATCAGCCATGTCAGATTAAAACAGAGATCAGGGAAGCAGATAAGCCCATAATTAATTTGATAATATGAAGTTTTGAGTGAACTAAGAATATAGATGT
>VSMD01010652.1:3932-89431 GCA_008750895.1 Mirza zaza
TTTTTTTTTTTTGAGACAGAGTCTCACTCTGTTTCCCAGGCTAGAGTGCCGTGGCGTCAGCCTAACTCACAGCAACCTCAAACTCCTGGGCTCAAGCAATTCTCTTTGCCTCAGCCTCCTGAGTAGCTGGGACTACAGGTATGCACCACCATGCCCAGTTATTTTTTTCTATATATGTTTAGTTGGCCAATTGATTTGTTTCTATTTATAGTAGAGACAGGGTCTTGCTCTTTCTCAGGCTGTTCTTGAACTCCTGACCTTGAGTGATCCACCCACCTCAGCCTCCCAGAGTGCTAGGATTACAGATCTCGGTGTCTCATGGGTAGCAGAGGCAGAAGAAAATATGAGTATATTTAAGTGGACCAGTGCAATGTAAACCCGTGTTGTTCAAGGGTCCACTGTAATCATTTGTCATACGTTTAGATTTTTCTCCAGTATTTTCGAAGAAGTACTTATTACCTTCGTACTAAGAGAAAAGAAAGGAGGGGAAAGAAAGAGTAATAAGGTTAGGCTTCAGAGAGGTCATATTGACCTGGGTTCGAAGGATAAACAGGATGTCCCCAAAGGGGAATGCCCCACACCCACTGCAGTTTCAGCCAAAAAAGCAGATGTCAGTATGATTTGAGGACTGCTCTGAAAGTGACTGGGTGGGTAGTAAAACCCCCAACTCAAACAGGCAATGCTGTAACAAGCTCAATATAGGACGGGTTCATTTTGAAGAGATGGGGGAAGGCGCTGGAAACTGGAGCTCAGATTATGAGGATTGTGCTATTAGATGGTAATTAAAGGCATGGAGAAAATTGGCAAAAGAGCTTGGAAGGGTGAGAAGTAGGCCAAAGACAGAATCCTCATCATGGGCAAAGGACAAAGAACCAGCATAGAAAATGGAAAAGATCAAAGAAAAAAGACAAGTACATGTAAATCCCTGAATGAAAGAAAATTTTGAGGAAGGATCCCAGAGACACACACTTGAGCCTTTGCAAAAGTGACAACTCATAAGAACAAGTTTTATTTTACTAGATAAGCTTAATATAAGAAAACCAGAAGATACTATGCTGTGGTGAATTCGGTGAACTTAGCTTCTCTAGTTACTTTACCCCTTAAGAAAAAGGAAAGCATGTCACCTGAACCTAGTATCTAAGGCTGTGTTTCCCAAAATGGTAACCACACTCTGGATATGACTGTAGATCACTTGAAATGTGGCTGGTACTAATTGAGGTGTGCTTTATGTGTAAGACACTGGATTGCAAATGGTACAAAAACATGTATGAGGGGTCTTAAAGGTCATGGTAAATGTGCATTATGAAAAATCTATGGATGGATTTCAACATTTTTTGCACCAAAATAAGCTTATAGTGTCTTATGTCTGAACAGGACATCCAGTTTGAGGCACTATGAAGGATAAGACCTCAGTTCCAAAAGAGCCCCTATCAGAGTAACATGAATTCTGGTAAAATTAAAGCAAGAACAAACATCAAATTGTTGGCAAAAGCTAATGTGGATGAATAGTGAAATCATTGATGCTTTACATAGTTTATGGAGACAATGTCCTAAAGAAATCAGCAGTTTACAAATGGATAATTCATTTTAAGGGGCAAGATGATGTTGAAGATGAAGCCCACAGAGGTAAACCATCCATATCAATTTGTGAGGAAAAAAATCTATCTTGTTCATGCCCTAATTGAAAAGAACCAACAATTAACAGCAGAAACAGTCCCAACACCATGGATACCTCAACTGGTTCAGCTTACACTTTTTTTTTTTTTTTTTTTTTGAGACAGAGTCTCACTTTGTTGCTCAGGCTAGAGTGAGTGCCATGGCGTCAGCCTAGCTCACAGCAACCTCAAACTCCTGGGCTCAAGCGATCCTCCTGCCTCAGCGTCCCTAGTAGCTGGGACTACAGGCATGCGCCACCATGCCCGGCTAATTTTTTGTATATATATTTTTAGTTGGTCAATTAGTTTCTATTTTTAGTACAGGCGGGGTCTCGCTCAGGCTGGTTTCAAACTCCTGACCTTGAGCGATCCACCCGCCTCAGCCTCCCAGAGTGCTAGGATTACAGGCGTGAGCCACCCCCCTAACTTACACAATTCTGACTGAAAAAGTTAAACTTTCCACTAGATGGGTACCAAAACCGTTGGACACAGACAAGAATATAGTTTATATTCTTTATGCATTTTTTGCATAATCACCCCATTAAGTCCTATTAGTCATTGTGCATGTTAATTCCCTCCTATACTTTGTAACACTGAAGAGAACTGATCATGTGTACGTGCCCCCTGGCCGGCCATCATTACATAACTGGAATGCAGCTGCCCAAGTGTGATATGCTATTACTATATAACATGTGGACAATGCAGCAAGATGGTGCTGACAAGTGAGAAATTGTACCAAGATACTAGATTCAGTGCTGTGCAATAGAAATAGGAAAGCCATGTTAAAAAAGGTAAAAAGAAAGGTGAGTTCGTTTTAATTATTTAACCCAGCATATCTAAAATGTAATGTCAACATTTAATATAAGAAATATTTTGCAATTCTGAGGGGACTTAAATTTTGTGGAAAAATGCAATTAAAAGATAAACGTTATTTCTCAACATAAACTCCATCAAGTTCAAGACACTTTTGCAAGTGATAATACCAGTGGTTTAGTCCACCACTACAGAATGAAGGTCCTGGAACTTAGCTATGTCAATGCAGTCTTTTTTATTTACATTAACTGAAGAAAATTGGTGCCATTTAAAGATTTTTTTTTAAGATTAGGAAACAAAAACAAGTCTGGAGGAGCCAAATCAGAAATGTAAGGTGGACGTCTAATGATTTCCTGCTGAAACTCTCACAAAATTGCCATTGTTTGATGAGAGGAATGACCAGGGGACCTATAGGAGAGAAGGACTCTGACGAAGCTTTCCCACATGTTTTTCTGCGAAAGCTTTGGCTTTCTCAAAATAGAAAAGCCAGTAGACTAAGGAATGAAAGAGGAAGTGGAGTCGTCTCAAGCACCTTAATGGGCCAAAGGAAAAAGCTAATGGTGAAGTCTGAAACAAAAGATCTCTGTAGAAGTGAAGTCTCAGAAGTTGCATATATCCACTGCAACTAACCAAACACTTCTTGTACATGAGGAAAGGGGTTCCTGGCTCATAACGCCCCACAGTCCTTGTTACAGTCTTTTGTTATAATATTGGGTGCTTTACACCTCAGAAAGCAAAATCTTCCTCTAACCTTCTCCTTACCCTCCTTTTTCTCCCCAAGACAGGACTAGGATCCTTTCCTGCCTTTCTGTCTGACCTATCTTATCTGATTGGAGGTCATAAGACCCCCATTTCAGAAGGGGTGTTACCCAATACCTGGGAGAAGAAATGCTGCACAAAGATGCCAAGAAGATTGAAAAGACAGGCCTTGCTTCATTTCCCCAGTCTATTAGTAATGCTCCAATCATGCCTACCCAATGGAGTCTCCATGAAAGGCCCAAGAAGAAGGAGTATGGGGAATTTCTGACATGCCCAGAGAGATCACATGTCTTACCCTATCCATCACATCTGTGTCCTTTGTAATAAACCAGTAAATGTGTTTCCAAGTTCTGAGCTGCTGTAGCAAATTAATCCAACCCAAGGAGGGAGTTACGGAAACCCCCCCAATTTATACCGTGGGTCAGAAACACAGGTAAAAACAATCTGGGGCTTGCAATTGGCATCTGAAGGGGGGGCAGTCTTGGGAACTGAACCCTCAATCTGTGGGTTCTGACACTGTCTCCAGGTAAGACAGTTACCGGAATTGAATTGGAGGACACCCAGCTGGTGTCTGCTGCAGAATTGCTTGTTTGCTGGTAAAAAGAAAACCCCACATTTGGTCACAGTATTCTATGTTGATTGTTGTGGTGACAGCAGAGGACAGTCTGGTTTTTTTCCTCAAGAGGTTACATGACTTGCCTAGTTGCTTAGCTATTAACCACTTCAGTACGGTGCTCACTGGCCGAGAAACCTTGCCCACAGCCGGCACTCATAGTCCACACGATAGTTTGTGCTGTGCATTGACAATGAATCCCTTTTGCTCTTGTGTGATGAGGAAAGCTTTAAAGCACTGAAAGCTTGTTTTACTTTACAGGCAGCTTTACTTGTAATGTAAATCAGAATAGGTAACATATACATGTATGTTTTTATGTTATTTTTAAATGTTCACAATTTTATTTTGCTAAATGAAAAATTAGAAAAGTCAATTCAAAATTAGTTTTATTTCATTCATATAAATAAGGCAAGTTTTTGAATATTATAAATTTTATTATTTGGTATAAATTTCGAAGCATGGGGCTACACATAGGCTAACACTACACTGTTTACAATAGTATCTAGTACTACACCTTTTATTATTTTTTGAGCATACATCTTAATGGATTTTTCCTTTTTGTTTTATCACTATTGTAAGGTGCTGGAAAATGTCTTTCTCTAAAACACATGAGATTTTCTGATGCGGTACAAGGGTTGTATTGCCTCGATTTGGAGTACTGTTGTAGAAGTTTTGTTTTTAACGCTAAAGTCGACGCTCAGCTGTGGGCGTTCATTTGTGGCTATCACCTATAGTCGACACTCATACCGAAGTGGTTAAAGGTTAGTATTTAAGAACATAGGTCAGAATCAGAGCACGTGTTCTTTCCAATACCCATCCTTGCTAATCTTGGTCCGTGATCTATGCCTGGCGCCTAGAGCAACCACCTGGAAATTCTGAGTCGGGACATCTGCTTCCCTAAGGCTATTCCGGAATTTATGGCCATTGCTGCAATGCCTGGGCGGTTATGTACAAGGAACTAACTTTAAATTTTTAAAGTATAAAAATAAAACGGACCCAGTGTATTATTACTCAGTCAACCATCTATATGTGTGTCTGTGTTTTTGTGTTCTGCGTTTGTGTTTTGTGTTCATCCTATGTCCTGTAAACTGGCCATGACACTTTAGTAAGCACTTCCTTAACCTGGATGTGAAAGAAACATGTTTCTACTAAGAGTAGCTACTCTTTCTTCCAAAAATTCCACTTGTTCAATTCACAGACTGCTAGTTTGAAGACAGTATGGGCCAAAGCCTATATAGATAACAGAAATTGTTATGTCCAGGAATGTACATACCCAAACCATTGTAACATTCAAATTTTTCATGTTTTCACAAAAGGGTCAACTTTCCCTTTAGAGTTGCTCTAAGATGTTCAAGATGGTGGCATAGAAAATTCTATAATGGAAATATCTGCACTTTCAAACAAGATAGCCCCTAGCCACATATGGCTTTTGAACTCCTTAGAATTGGCTAGTATGACCAAGGAACTGAATTTTAAATAACTACAAGGCACTTACTAGAAAATACAAATAATACTGGACAGCACAGCCTTAGTTAACAACAGTTAAGTCCCACTTGAAGACTAATACTGTGATATGCTTTTCATCCCCCGATCTTAGCACGAGTGCCTAAAACATTTCTTGAATAGTAACAGTGAGGAACCTATTCTTCACAAGCCTTTTTCAACCATACCTGAGTTTACGCTCATGCAGTGACTTGGGAGGACAGGGGCTCATTGTCAAAGAAACCAAGTAATTATAGGGTTAGAACTTCCAGCCCAATCTCCTCTACTTCCAGGAAGGGGAGGGGAACTGAGGTTGAGCCTATTACCAGTGGTCAATGATTTAATCAATTGTACCTCCATAAACCCCCTGTAACCCCCCCTTCCCCAGTTCACAGTTCTCGTTGGAGAACCCATCCATACGCCAGGAGGTGGCATACCCCAATGTCCATGGGGGCAGGAGTTCCCTTTCTAATTTAACTCCATTTACCTCTCTATTATAAAGGATAGAAATGGAACACCAGGATAGTGTACCCCCCAGTTCTGTGAAACTTTATAGAGAAAATTTTCCTTTCAGGACCATCACAAATTATCTTTAAGTGGAAAGTCACTCTACTTAAGAATTTAGGACTTTGGTGCACAGCCTGCTCACCATTCACTATAGTCTCCCTGGGTGTTTGTCCTTTCAAGTGATCTGTCTTGCCTCTAACATTCTGCCCTTTCACATTCTACAGCTTATTTATCCCTGCCTACTGGAAATCTATTCCATTATTATGTACATTTAAGCTGTCCAAGATACTGGTAAAGTGAAGAAAAACATGCTCCTACTCAAATTATAAATCTGGCATCTTAAACTGCTTTTAATATTTTGCTGTATCAAGTCAAATAACATTTATGCAGTAATCTAAAAATGGCTGTTCTGGCCGGGCAGTGGCTCATGCCTGTAAGCCTAGCACTCTGGGAGGCCAAGGCAGGAGGATCACTCAAGGTCAAGAGTTGGAAACCAGCCTGAGCAAGAAAGAGAGCGGACCCCGTTCTCTACTATAAATAGAAATTAATTGGCCAACTAATATATACCGAAAAATTTAGCCGGGCATGGTAGCACATGCCTGTAATCCCAGCTACTTGGGAGGCTGAGGCAGCAGGATCGCTTGAGCCCAAGAGTTTCAGGTTGCTGTGAGTTAGGCTAACGCCACTCACTCTAGCCTAGGCAAGAAAGTGAGATTCTGTCTCAAAAATAAAAAGAAAAAAAAAAGGGCTGTTCTTCTAGGGTTTAGGTGTCCACAAATATGTATAATGGACAAAAACGACAAAAGCCTAGAATCAGTCTTAGGCCAGTTGTCTAGATCTTTCAGTTCATAATATTTAAGCTAATGGTTTAACAGAAATACAACAACATCTCACAGGTTTTACTGTTTCATGTGGCATCTGGTTTCACCACTTCCTGCCCTAAAGCCAACAGCATAACTCTTCCAGGATAACTGTATGCCAGTATTCTGTAAGTTTAAGGCCAACTTCTCAAATTCTACAAAGTATATACAAACTAACTGGGAATACTGTTGAAATTCAGAAGGTGTGAGCTGGGGACTTCAGATTTACCAATCCTCAAACTCCCAGGTAAGGAATGTGAGCCCTATGTTGTCAGTCCATGGACCTGGATTTGGGCTTAGCAAGGCTTTAAACAAGACATGCCTCCTTACATTTCTACATTACATAAAGACTGATAAGGTACTTATAAAATAGACACTGAAGAGACTGAATAATAAAAACCAAGAAATTTATTAATATACAAAATAGTTCAATTACTGTGTTTGTCTTACAAATTTCACTTCTACATAACCAACTGATAGTCAATATTTACAAGTGCATATATACAAGACTCCCAGCCTGTATGTAATCTTTGGTCCCTTTGTGCTATCTCTTATCTGCAAGAGAAATCTAAAATGTTAATATTTGAATATTAAGTATTTACATCTTTTTGTGTTGGTTTTAATTTTAATAATTACCCCTAAATGCCTCGAAGGAATGGGATAATGCTAGAAACACAAATTGGAAATAAAGTGCAGGTTCATGCAAACTTAGCCATTAGTTTTCTTCTTCTACACAGGTCTCCACAGTCCATATGGACTTTTTTTCTGAGTTATTTTTGGTGACCCTGAAGTTGTCTCTTCAGCAGCAGCTTTAGCTGATTTCTGTATTGGTTTTGCTACAGAATTCTGTAAGAGAACAAATTAAAGTCAGCTTCCCAAACACATACATTCTAAAGCCAATTTGAGTGGTCAGTACTTGGATATACTTACGTTAGAGCTAAAAGCTATGCTTCTTTGCTGGGAAGATTTTCCACTGGAATTTTTAGTTCCATCTTCTGTTAGCTCTTCTGACAGTTCTGACAACTAGACAGGTAAAAGAAAGTATAACTTTAAAAAACATATCCTTGGCTTACAAGTACCATATTAAAAACAGCTCAACTGTATATAAATTTAGTAGACACAAATCAAATTCCATCTAACCATACAGTTAACAGCTTAACACGGAACTCAAGTTTTCCCTTTAACAAAACTGATTTATTAATAGGTTTAAGACACTCTTCCCACAATTATTTTATTCCCTGGCTGCAAATTCAAGTAACTATTGAAAGTCAAGTCTTACCAGAAAATACCTAGTTTCAAAGAATTAAGATATTTGCCAGCTGGGCACCTAATAGTCTGAACAACTCAAACTAAGATCTTATTTGTCTACTAATACAACATACAACTAGGTCCCAATGACAGGTTCATTTATAGCGGTCCCTAACCTTTTTGGCACCAGGGACCAATTTCATGGAAGAAAATTTTTCCATAGACAGGATGTGGGGGATGGGGAGCAGCTGTCAATAAAGAAGGCTGGCTTACAGTTGAAGGCTCACTTGCCGCTCACCTCCTGCTGTGCGGCCCAGGAGTTGGGGACCACAGCATTTAGATAGGACTGATAATCTTTACTGGGCTAATTTTTGTCAATTTCTAACAACTTTAAACTTTCAAAACTATGAATTTTAAGCTTCAGATTTCACACAATTAAAAGTACAGTGCGATTTGCCAATGCACATCCTGCACATTTCTGGAGAATTATAATAAACTTATCTGCAAGTGAAGCAGGCCTCCTCTTCTGTAATCTCTCAAAACATCTGGAATATATCGCATATATTATGAAAGGGACATCTATATCACAGATGCCCCACCATTACAAAGTGTACCCTTGCTTAGTTAAAAATTGTTTTCAGTACCTTATACAAATAGTATCTGTCCCAAATTCTAGCATGCACATAGATCTAACAACAAAAAACTAAGCTTTCAGTATGTGAATGTAAACTTCAAATGCTTTAGCCCATGTATCAATTACCAACAGATTTTCTTCATCAATGTCTGGAGACCACATTCATGATTTCTATAAGACAGAAATAAAGCAGATAAACTATACTGTATGCTGAGTACAGAATCTGTGGGAACATAATGCTGCAAAGAAAGCTCAACACTCTGTAAAAACTAGAGATAGAATTTGATATAGAAATCACCAAAGTACCGGCTACAAATATATATTAACGGTGTTACGAAAGAGTACAGCGTCAACTGAAAATCAAGTTTATCAATCTTCCATTTTCATAGGTGTGACCTTCTCTAGGATTGTCAATCTTATCTTTTGATTTTTAGCAAATTACACAAAGCTAACCTTCCCAAGAAGTATAGTCTAAGGCAGTTAAATGGCTAATTGGATCTTTCTGGCAATAGCTTTCTAAAGATTTTGTCCGGATAAACCAAGAATACTTACCTCCAACTTAGCACCAGAATTTGGTACAGCTGTTCCATGGTTTCTTTCTTTAGCTACAGCTACAGTTCTGAGACTAGGTGGCAAATCAATGCTGGTTGTTCCTAAAGCTTTTGCTGCATTGGCTTTTGCTATTTCTAACAGCTCCATCCGATCTGGGGAAAAAAAAGATACTCATTAATCCTGTTGTATTTTCCCAAGAGGACTCAAAACCACAAAATAAGCTTTTAGGTCACTGTTTTAAGTAAAATAAATATGTCTAAGTCATTTGCTTTATTTTCATACATAAAGTATGGTGGACCCTTGAAAAACACAAGTTTGAACTGCAGTGGTCCACTTATTTGTGGATCCCCTCCCCCCAACCAAAGCAGATCAAATATCCTTCAGTACTGGAGGGATGGGAAACCCTACAATATACGATGCTGCAATGCTGACTGCTAGTACTGTGCCCAGGTGCAGAGATTTTGGTGACTGCAGGTGTCCTGGAACTGATTTCCCACATATACTTAGGGATGTCTGCAGAACTTACATTTTCCAAACATACTGTCCTTTTTTTCTATTCCATGATCACCTCTCCAATATAACATTAAATCGTTTTAACACACTGACTTGCCACTAGGAAAAAACCTTTTTTCTCCTTGGAGCCATGTGTTTTATTACGAAAATAGAATAAAAACTTAAAAGACAATCTTTTCTAATTTAATAAAGTTTATCATTCTAATAGAAAAGAAATTTTATTTTCGGTAGAGATCATTCTTCACTCTTGCTCAGACTGGCCTTTAACTCCTGACCTCAAGCAATGCTCCCACCTTGGCCTCAGAGTGCCAGGATTACAAGCGTGAAACACCAAGCCTGGCTATGTGATTTTTTATTGTTTTCTGCCTGTGAGTTATCTGCAACGCGAAAAATAGTTCACGAAAGTCGCAATGTTAAAAGATGTGAGTTAGGCTGGGCGTGGTGGCTCATGCCTGTAATCCTAGCACTTCGGGAGGCTAGGGGGGCGAATCGCCCAAGGTCAGGAGGAGTTTGAAACCAACCTGAGCAAGCCTAAGACCCTCTACTATAAATAGAAAGTCTCTACTATAAACAGAAATTAATTGGCCCACTAATATATATAGAAAAAGTTAGCCAGGCATGGTGGTGCATGCCTGTAGTCCCAGGTACTTGGGAGGCTGAGGCAGGAGGATTGCTTGAGCCCAGGAGATTGAGGTTGCTGTGAGCCAGGCTGACACTATGGCACTCACTCTAGCCTGGGCAACAAAGTGAGACTCTGTCTCAAAAAAAAAAAAAAAAGAAAGAAAGAAAGAAAAACCTTTTAATGTTTCATTAAAAAAAAAGAAAGACTAATTGCTTCACCTCCGGCCACCGGGCATCGTGGGGGGGGGCTCCAATTAAAAATAGAAATTAGCTGTACATGGTGGCGGCATGCCTGTAGTCCCAGCTACTTGGCAGGCTGAGGCAGGCAGGAGGATCTCTTGAGCCCAGGAGTTTGAGGTCGCTGCAAGCTTGGCTGATGCAGGGCACTCTAGCCTCAAAAAAAATTCAACTCACATGGCACGTCATGTGTTGAAATACTGAACAATTCTGTTCAGCAATACAATTAAAAAAAGAAAAAAAAGCATGTTTTGATAGTTATTGCCCTTCGATACTTAACTTAGAAACCTTATCAAGCAAACCATAATTAACTTTTAAAAGGCTCCACTAAGAACAATTAGCCATTAGAAAAGGTTTTCTCCACCCTAAGCCATTTAACACCATAATCCTTCAATCCTAAAGAGAAAGAACGATGTACACTTACATACCAGCCACGGATCATACTGTAGTTTTTAACTACCAGCTGACAGATGTCTTCCTCCTTTCCACCCACAACAAGACAGATTTCTGCCACCAAAAAAAAATGTTATAACTACAAAGCAACTTAGCTTCCCTGGCCTACTCATACTGTCACCACACGTATAAAATGGTGACAAAAGAAACTATGCGTCTGCATATTAACAAGAGACCCACCTTTTTCACTTAAGCGGAAAGGGGTTCTGCTGCGAGACCTCGTCCTGGATCTCTCCTTCCACCGGTATTCCTCCGGGGACACCGTGCGCCCAAAGCCGTAGTAGCGCCGCCCCCGCGTGAGCGCGTAGGAGCTTCCGTAGCACGACCTTCCCCGAGAGCGCGACCGGCTCCGGGACCGGTACCGCGAAGGAGACCGGTAGTATCTCCGGGACGGCCCGCAGCGCCGCTCTCGGTACCGGCGGCTACGGGATCGCGACCGGCTCCGCGAGTAAGACCTCGAGTAGCGCCTGTACTTCCGCTGGTGGCGCCTTTGGGAACGAGACCTGGACCTGCTCCTTCTCCGGGGCCGGCTCCGACTCCCGGACGACGACCGACTGGAGACGCGGGAATCGGGCCGAGAGCTTCCGGAAGAGCGGCTCCTCGACCGCGACGACAGGCGGCTGGAATCGCCCGAGCCAGACATCGAGGGAGAATGCTGCGGCGAGCCCGGCCACATGTCGTTCACGTAGTTGGACATCTTCACCAGCGGCTCTAGCTTTCCCGTTCTCCAGGAAAAAACTCCTTCCCAAGACTGGCTAAAAACAGAGAGAAAAAAAAGCCCGTCAGGCCCCGGAAGTGGGTGCTAGGCGGGGCGCCTCCGGGAGGCGGAGCCGCGGCGCGGACCCAAGGGAACCCAGCGCCCGAAATCCCGCTCAGCGCCGTGGCCGCGCAGCCGGCCCGAAACGCCGCCTTCCCGCCACGCGAGGCCCGGCGCTTTTCGGGCTCCTGGCTTCTGAGAGAACTTTGAAACCGACCCCGTCCACCAGAAAACTCACCGCAGGCCGTCCACGCCTCGCTCAAGACGGAGAGAAAGGCCCAACGGACGCCTTCCTCTCAAAACTTAGGACGAAGAGAGGTTTTTCGTTTATACTCTCAGAGAGCAGAGCAACAACCTCCACCTCACACGTCCAGACGCGAACTGACCGCACAGTCCGCAGACGCGTCGAAAGTACCAGAAGATTCCGCCCGGCGCATGCGCAGAGACGTTGGCGCGGTGGGCGTGGCTCTCATCTCGCCCAATCACGGCCCTGCCTCCTCCCTCTCGAGCCGCGCCCCAAGCCTTGCGCCAACGCCTCTGGGCGCGCATGCGTGGCAGGGCCCTGGGTGGGGCAGGCGGGAACAGCGCTGCTACGTCCGGGTGTCACAGGGCCGGGGCTGTTTTTTCCTGCTCTGAGAGAAGAGTCGGGCAGACGCGGTTATCAGAAAACTTTCTAGACTGTCTCGAGCAGCGCGACACCAACTGCACGGGCGGATGCGGGCATAAGTGCCAAGCGGTTACTGGCTGGAGCTCGGACCCGGGACTCCCTCCTCCTGGGAGCCGCGGACTCGGGCTGTGCCTCACCGGACCCTTCCTGCCAGTTACTCCCGTCCTGTGTCTGGCAGCGGCGGGAGGGGACGACCGCGTCCAGACCCCGCCAGGCTGCGGGACTAGTGGGGAAGGGAGGGTACCGTGCCCCTCCTCCAGGACATCCCAGGATCTCTGAAAATGCAATATTAACTTAGAAATGGTTTTTTTTTTACTTCCTTGTTTTGGCTAGTAAAGGTAATTAAGGTAGAGACAAAATGCAAAGAAATGCGTAGCTGACCTTTAGGAGGTATGAATGATGTCTGAGATATCTGTTCCAGAGACAAGTGTGCTTGGGTAGGAGATTAAACAAAGGTGACTTTTATTTCTGGGGATTTACAAATAGGGTACTGTTCCAAACACTTGATATTGTAATAAAGCATGACAATTGCCTTGAAAATTGTGGGTTAATTTTTTTATTGAATGAACTAACCACTTATGTAAGGAAAGTTAGTCATTAAATGCACTTCTTTGCTAGAGCATTTTTACAAAAGCCACTTTTCTTTAGAGGGAGACACAGACTCACTCATCTCCAGTCATCTTCACCTTACATCTCCAAACTTGCACAAAAATGGAATAAAATCATTAAACATCTGCGCTCACCCACATGACTTGTCATACTTGTTCACTGTCCACAGTATCATCCATATGTAGTGAGGACGCATTGTAATGGAAGTAGTTCTTAAGTGAAAAAGTGTTTCTTTTTTAAAACATCTTAAGAAATATCTTAAAACATCTTAAAATGTCTTAAGAAATATAAGATACAGTGCCCATCTACCAGGAACTTTTGCTGAAAGTTCTCATTAAACTGTGTGAGTAGACAGAAAATAGCCAGTTTCACATTGGACAAGTGTAAAATGATGTGTTGGGGAAATAAAGTGAAACTATGCTTGCAATGCAGTCTTAAGCTCTTGGTTATGAATAAAGAGTGACAGGAATCTCTGTAGACGGTTCATAGTATCAGTCAATGTGTGCCTAAAAATGGTTGTCAGAAAAATCCTGGATGTTAATAGATTATGTTAATAGAAACACAGTGGGAAACATTACTATGCCCTTGTGCAGAATGCTGGTGTATTTGTCTCAAGAGCTTACACAGTCTACCTGAGTTAAAGTCTGCAAGGGATGTTGTGTTCCTTTATTTCTCTAAACAATATGATCTTCTCTGAGCATTTATCCACTCGATGGAAAAATTGAACTTCAATTATCATTAGAATATCTAGCACTGAATTTGTAGGATAATTTAGGCAGAAATGTCATCTTTATAATTGCGAATCTCCCCATCTAAGAATGAAACTTAAGTTTTAAATGTAGTATTCAAGTTTGTTTATATTCTTCACTGTGATAAACAGACTAATGGCCCCCTAAAGATATCCTTTAGGTCACTAATTTCCTGGAACCTATGAATATGTTACCTTAATGTGGCAAAAAGAATTTTGCAGATGTAATTAAGATAAACGACCTGAAGATGAGTCCTGAATCTAACCACAGGAGAGAATCAAAGCATGAGAATTCCATGCAATTCAGAATTGCTGCTTCCATGGCTGGGTGTGGTAGCTCACTCCTGTAATCCTAGCACTCTGGGAGGCCAAGGCAGGAGGACCGCTCAAGGTCAGGAGTTCGAAATCAGCCTGAGCAAGAGCAGAGACCCTGTCTCTTCTAAAAATAGAAATAAATCAATTGGCCAACTAAAAATACATAGAAAAAATTAGCCCGGCATGGTGGGGAAGAAGGGAAGGAAGGAAGGAAGGAGGGAGGGAGGGAGGGAGGGAAGGAAGGAAGGAAGGAAGGAAGGAAGGAAGGAAGGAAGGAAGGAATTGCCGCTTATGAAATGCAGGGAGCTATGTGCAAGGAGGGAGAGAGGCCTCTAAGAAACGTTATAGAACTGAATTCTACCAACCTGAATGAGCAAGCGTTGGAGATTCTCCCCTAGGGCATCCAAAAAGGAACAAAGCTCTGCTGACACCTTGAGTTTAACCCGGTGAGACTTCTCAACTACAGAACTATAAGATAATCATTTTGGGTTGCTTTAAGCCACTTAAGGTTGGGGTTGTTCCAGCAGCAATAGGAAACTAATACTTTCACTAAAATTTTGTAACTTTTTTCAAATACATCTTGCACATATCTTGTTAGGTATATTCAGAAATATCTTTTTTTTTTTGAGACAGAGCCTCACTCTGTTGCCCAGGCTAGAGTGCCATGGTGTCAGCCTAACTCACAGCAACCTCAGACTCCTGGGCTCAAGCAATCCTCCTCCCTCAGCCTCCTGAGTACTGGGCCTACAGGCATGCACCACCATGCCTGGCTAATTTTTTCTATATATTTTTAGTTGGCCAATTAATTTCTTTCTATTTTTAGCAGAGACAGGGTCTCGCTCAGGCTGGTTTGGAACTCCTGACCTGGAGCGATCCTCCCGCCTCGGCATCCCAGAGTACTAGGATTACAGGCATGAGCCACCATACCCGGCCAGAAATATCTTAATGACATTTTTATTGTTATATGTTCACTTTGTTTCAACAGGTAAACAACACCTGAGTATTCACACCCAATATGAAGTTTTTTTCCTTTGGTAGGTAAATTCAACTCTTTTATATTTATGGAAATAACTGCATTGTTGACCTTATCCCTTCCATTGGTGTCTATTATTTATTATACTTTCCTTTTTTCACTTTTTCCCATTTTATTTTGCCAGATTAAGTATCTTTTCTCCTCCCTCCTACTGTTCATTTAGAGGTTCTACAATGTTTCTTCATTGCTATTAACGGTTCTTCTTCTTTTTTTTTCTGAGACAGTCTCTGCTCTGTTGCCCAGGCTAGAGTACAGTGGTGTCAGCACAGCTCACAGCAACTTCAAACTCCTGGGCTCAAGTGATCCTACTGCCTTACCTCCCGAGTAGCTGGGGCTATAGGCACGCGCCACCATGCCCAGCTAATTTTTTCTATTTTTAGTAGAGACAGGGTCTTGCTCTTTCTGAGACTGGTCTCAAACTCTTGAGCTCAAGCAATCCTCCCACCTTGGCCTCCCAGATTGTTAGGATTACAGGCATGAGCCACCAAGCCCAGCCAACAAAGATTTTATTTTAGTGCCTTTATTTCTCTTGAGGATGATGTTGCTGAATATAAAAAGGAGGATGTAAAACTGACAACTAGTTTTGAATCTGTCCATCTTATTTTCAGAAAAGGGGGAAACTAGAAGTAAATGATAGCTTCTTTTTTTTTTTTTTTTTTTTTGAGACAAAGTCTCACTTTGTTGCCCAGGCTAGAGTGCCATGGCGTCAGCCTAGCTCACAGCAACCCTCAAACTCCTGGGCTCAAGCGATCCTCCTGCCTCTGCCTCCTGAGTAGCTGGGACTACAGGCATGCGCCACATGCCCGGCTAATTTTTTCTATATTTATTAGTTGGCCAATTAATTTTTCTATTTATGGTAGAGACAGGGTCTCGCTCTTGCTCAGGCTGGTTTCGAACTCCTGACCTCGAGCAATCCGCCTGCCTCGGCCTCCCAGAGTGCTAGGATTACAGGCGTGAGCCACCGCGCCCGGCCCAAATGATAGCTTCTTTAAGGATCTGGTATTCATTCTCTAGAAATTTCTAAGATTTTGAATATGCCTGATTATCCATTCATTATTCATTCAAAGCATTTCATTTTCTCAGTATCTCCTCTTCTACCAGTTACAGGAGAAACAAAGCTAAATTATATGCAATTCCTACCTTGAAGTACATCACAGGCATCTGGACGTTACACCATTTTTAGAAGAGGCAGATATACTTTTATTTAAACCAGGTCTTTTAGAGAACTTGGTCCTACATAGCATCACATAAAATAAATACTGGTAAAAAGATAATTTTTATGAAATTTGTAAAGTAAAAAAATTCAAACATATTAATGTTTTATACATTACATATAAAATCTTTCTGGGTAGGGCTTCTGCTTTTTTAACAGGTAACAGTGTGCTCATAGAGACTGCTTTGACACAACTATAATTATGTGCTTCATGGAATATTAATTAGAATGTACTATTAGATTCTTAAGGTTTTTATACTTCCCTTTTTGAATAGCATTCACTGCTTTGAAGAATTAACACCTTTGTGAACTTGGTAGTGCTTGTGATTCAGATTTCCACTGAGACCAAGGGGAGAACCTTATACTCACCGGACTGCAGGACACACAGATGGACAGCATGTGGCAGTGTTAAAAAGTTATTCTGAAAGCTGATGCCTCAGTTCTGTACGTGAGTTGCATATGCATCCCAGGATTATATTTTTATTTTCTATTGCTATGTGTCACATTTTGCCAAACAGGATGTAGAATATGAATAAGCAGTTTTCTTATGCAGTTATTTTATTTTATTTTTTTGAGACACAGTCTCATTCTGTTCCCCCGGCTAGAGTGCCGTGGCATTAGCCTAGCTCACAGCAACCCCAAACTCTGGACTCAAGCGATCCTTCTGCCTCAGCCTCCCAAGTAGCTGAGACTACAGGCATGCACCACCATGCCCGGCTAATTTTTTCTATATATTTTTAGTTGGCCAATTAATTTCCATTCTTTTTTAGTAGAGACAGGGTCTCGTTTTTGCTCAGGCTGGTTTGGAACTCCTGACCTTGAGTGATCCTCCTGCCTCGGCCTCCCAGAGTGCTAGGATTACAGGCATGAGCCACCACGCCTGGCCTCTTATGCAGTTCTTAATGGGAATTGGTTAAAATCAACTTCACTGCTTACAAAAGCATAAACACAATTTAATTACTGAAGATGGCTGTATGTATGTATGGTTATTATTATGGGGGAATCTTGTTTTGCCGAAGTATTATTTTCTTTGAAAATTCTGGTAGACCAAGGTTTTATATAATACTTGAAAATTTAAAAAATGAACAAGCTATCAAATTACCAAGTTTTCACTAACATAAATGTAATTGCATATTTAAAATATGATTGTGAATGTATTTTTCCAGGACTTTTAAATTATAAGCATTACTTGAATGAAAGAGAACCAATCAATTAAAAAGTCATAGAAGTCATCTCATACACCTAAGCAGAAAAAAAATGAGACAAAAGAAAAATAAAATTATTTAAAAAAATGTTTAAAAACTCATAGGCGGCCTTCTTTATCACCTTGGCCAAAAGTAATTATTTGGTATTCTCTTTAGCCAAGGATAATTTGTATTGGGGCTGGGAGGATTGAAACAAAGAGAATTCACTTAAAACAGGACCAAAATTTGAGAGTTAAGAAGGATACAAGAACTGACTGTAGACAGACAATTTGGGACTCCCAATCTGGGACAAAGCCAAAACAAACACACACACACCATAATATAATAATTATACATATGTTATTTTAACATAAAAATATAAAATATAGCTGTTTACTTGAAAATATATAGTTTGTATTATTCTTTCAGTTACATATATGCAATTATTTAAACAACAGGCCTAGTTAAAAGTGTCAACTAGTAATAACAGAACTAAATAAACAAATACTGTATAAGTACATAACAATTGTATATATTTCTGTCTTGATACAGCAGTTAACTTTTAAAATTTTATTGAATATTTAAATTTTATAGGTTATATTGTTCTGTATTAAGACAAAAAAAATAAGACTTTTTAAAGGAGAACAGAAATACAATAAGATTAAAAAAACAGATATTGCATTTAATAAAAAGAAACAAGGGCATGTTTCTTTCTTCTCATAATACAGTAGGATATTTTTACTCTTTTTATTTCCTTTTCCAATAGTACTTCTCTGAACTTCCTGCAGCCTTTAGGACATCCTTCTTTTCTTTTATGTAGTGGTAAAACTGAATACAGTCAAAGGTAAAATTCTCTTTGACTTGCAGCTGTGCTCTTATCAAGCCCACATTACACTGACTCCTGGTGTCAGTCCATTGTGATGACATCAATCTAAATATCCTCTCAACAAAAACATTTGAGCATGGAATACTTAGGATTTTGCTTACTAGCAACAGCAGGTTTTTAGTCTTGTAGGAATTTGTTTCCAGCTCTCCAAAAATGTCCATCCATTTTTTATCTACAGGCTTGTTTTGGTACACTAGCTGTTTGTCAATCAGGTCCTTTGCATCTGTAAACTCACCATAGAGGCTATCCATCTCTAAAACATCCATCATTTTTAAACATTCGGAAGCACATTGAATGTCATCGTAGGTTAAACCTCTCTTTCTCAGGGAAAATGGTTTTAAAGCACAGAGGTAATTTGAACTTGTAAAATCAAAATTGGATTCCAAAAAAGTGATAGTTCTAGTAAAGAAATTGAGAAAGTCCTGTTTAACTTGGTTGCCCTTTTCTAGTGACATTTTTTTGAGTTCTAAAGCAGTCTTCTTCCCAAAAAATGATTCATTTTTTCGCTGTGTCAGTTTTTGTCGCAACTTACTCATAACATCAAATAACTCAGGTGCAGTCAGTTTATCCTTTTCTAGGCTCCTTACAGCTTCTTCAAAGATCATCAAACAATTCTGGATAAAAAGCATATATATTTCTGTTGTACTGTAATCCTTTTCTTCGTTCTCATCCTCAATGTATTTCCAAATTAGAGAAGGACATTCTTCTTTTCCCATATTTTGAAAATAGGACTTCACAGCAGGCCAACAGTTTAACATCTTCTCTATGGCTGGCAACAATGATAGCCATCTTGTAGGCACATGTCTAAGGAGTCTGTCTCCTTCCATTTCCATAAAGTCAAAAATCTCATTAAGTGCTTCTGCATGTTTTGAGGAAACAGAAAAGTAACCAAGAGCTTTCATTATGAAAGCCTCAATATCATAGGAAAGCAAATCACACCCCTTTTTAGCTGTCTTGTGTACAAGGTGTGCTGGACATTCAGCAGGTAAGATCTTTTCATTTTCTTTGGTAAGAAGTTTATAGACTGAATGGAATTTGTTGTAATTTACATCTGCACTATCTGCTGAATATGCAGATAGGTGAGAAAAGTCTAGTTTGTATTTGGACAAGATATCAACAATCTTTTGTTTTATGTTTTCTGAGGTTTCATTAAAATCTTCATAGAAATCAAGAAGACGATTAGAAACTCCATTTTTCAAATCAAAGTACCTAAGAGCTAGGGGGAACACTTTTTTATTGCCATGATTCAACACATTACTTGATATACTGTAGAAAGCATGATCGTTTGTAAGATCTGACAAAATCAGCTCTACACTGTAGGGGGCCAACACATCTGTTATCAAAATTTCCCCTTTTGTGCGTCCACAGGACATTTTAGTTGCAACCTCTGAGTCAGGAAATGTAACTTTACTCAGTTTCATAGAGCAATCAAGGGAACGATAGGATAATGCATGTTCATTTGTGTGGTATGCCCAAGCTAATTCAGCAGCTGCTATTTTCGATTGAACATTGATGTCTTTTTGGGAAATGAAAACACTTTGAATTGATTCAAGACTTGCTTGTCTCATCCCAGACTTGTGAGATTCAGTCTCCATGTGTTTTTTCACATCCCCTTCTCCACCATGCCCAACCCCAAATTCTTTTCTGCATATTGTGCAGTATGCTCTGTTTGGGTTATTTACCTCCCTAATCCAGTTGTAGGTGTCCTTCCATTTGCCATTAAAATAACATAGCCGTTTAGCCTTCTTTTTTGGTAATGTCTGGGTCATGCTGGCACAGGTATTGTATTCATTATCAGTTTCGTTATCTGAACTCTTAGAAAACATGGTCACAATAATTCACAAAGTTAAAAATGAAACTAGCATTTTCTCCATACAAAGTACAACAGTAAACAGGACTGCTAACACTCAAGATTAGAACTTAAATTGTACATATTTCAGAACTTAAGCTGCTCTGAGAGAATGCAACAGTGGATGATCCATTACTGTGAACAACAAGTAGCGGCTGCCAATTCAGCAGTCAACAGAAGGCAGACAACTGCCATATTCATTTGTCACTAAAAACAGTGTTGTCTTCAGCCACCTTTTTGGGGGGTGGTTGGAGAGGAACAATATGTGTTTTGCATGTCCTCCAGCCTTAACCTTCCATACTCATTGCTATAAGTCAGGATTTTTTGCGACCCAAAGAAGTTTTCCGGAATACAGAACTTTCAGGGTCAGTCCCTGGCAATCCAGAATGGTTGCTCACCAAAAATAAAGTCCATTACTCTCCCACTTTCATGGGTGAAAGCTTGTCTACTATTTTCAGATCTGCTATTTTGACTTTAGCAAATTATATTTAGCTAGCCTTTCTGAGAAGTATAGACTAAGTTAAATCAAATTAGATCTTTCTGGTTAAATGGCTAAGCAGATCTTTGCAAGAGTAGTTCTGAAGGTTTTGTTTGGATATACCTGGAATACTTACCTCAAACTTTTGCAGCATTTGGTACAGCTGTTCCACAGTTTGTTTCTTTAGCTATAGGAACAGTTCTGAGACTAGCTGGCAAGTCAAGGTTGGCTCTTCCTAATGATTTAGCTGCGTTGGCTTTTGCTATTTCTATCAGCTCCATTCTACCTACAAAAGACAAACACAAACACTCATTAATTCTATAGCATATCCCAAAAAGGCTAAGAATGACAAATTAAGCATGTACCTTATCATAATAGTAATGTTATGATGTGCAAAATCATGTTATAGAATATTGACAATCATCTTAAGGCCAGGAAAACTAAAAAAGGGTCTACCCTTTAATACCTTTCCTCCCGCAGTCATCATCAGTTATCTTATTAGAAGCTGAAATCAAGGTTTGTTTAATGCTGCTCGGAGCTGGTAAACTAATGTTAGTCATTAATAGACTTTTAAAAGGTTTCATTATTCTTGGAGGCAGAGGTGGGAGGATTGCTTGAGCTTAGGAGTTTCAGACCAGCCTGAGCAAGAGACCCTGTCTCTACTAAAAATAGGAAAATTAGGTGGGGGTGGGGCCTGCCT
Organism: Mirza zaza; assembly: GCA_008750895.1. Lineage (NCBI taxonomy): Eukaryota > Metazoa > Chordata > Mammalia > Primates > Cheirogaleidae > Mirza > Mirza zaza. The sequence goes on from VSMD01010652.1 coordinate 25,319, forward strand.
GTAGTCCCAGTTACTTGACAGGCTGAGGCAGGAGGAACCCTTGAGCCCAGGAGTTTGAGGGTGCAGTGAGCTATGAATGATGCCACTGCACTCTACTTAAGGCAACAGAGCCAGGTGCTGTGTCAAAAAAAGAAAAGTTTCATCAAGAATTGCCTGCACTAGATTCCTCCACCCTGAGACATTAAACAGTCACAATTAATCTTTAATCCTGAGGCATAAGAATGATGTCCATTTAAAAATGGCCTTTGCATAAAACTAGATGTATTGTATAGTTTTATCTACTAATTGGCTAATGCCCTCTAAAAAACCCAAAGCTACATAGATTTTATGTATCAAAGGACACAACACAATCACCTTAATTCCCTATCCTACTCATTCATATACTGTCGCCATGAATATAAATATGACGAGCCTGTGTGTCTCTTAACAACAAATGACCCACCTTTTCCACTTAAGTGAAAGGGGGTTCTGCTCTGCGATCTCTTCCTGCATCTCTCCCTCCACTTGCTGTGTTCTTTGGGGTACACCACAGGGTGAAAGCCTTAGTAGCGCTGCCCCTGCGTGATCGCGTAGGCCCTTCTGTAACACGACCTTCCCCTACAGCAAGAGCTGCTACAGGATAGGTACCGAGGAAACCGGTCACATCTCCCGGACGGCCCAAAGCGCTTCTCTCTGTACTGGCGGCTGCAGGATCCCGACCGGCTTCGCGAGTGGCACCCGTACGTCCTCCCGGCGGCGCTTTCTGGAACGCGACCTTCCTCGACCTGCTCCTTCTCACGGGTCGGCTCTGACAACTCGAGACGCGGGACCCGGACTGACAGCTTCTGGAAGAGGGGGCGAGCCCGGCCACAAGCCGTTCGCGCGGCTAAGACATCGCTGCTTCCGGCTTCTTCCCTTCCTTCTCTTGGAAGAGGGACATTTCCCGAAAACTCAGGCTAACCTTTAAACAGCGGTTCTTAAGCGGGGCGATCTTCCCCGGCAGGGGATATCTGGCAAAGTCTGGAGACATTTTCGGCTGTCACGACTGGGGGTGCTATTCTCATTCAGCGGGGAGGGGCCAGCGACGCAGACGAACGTCCCAGGATGCACAGGACAGCCCCAATAAACACAATTAGCAGGTTCAAAATGCCACGAGTGCCGAGGCGGAGAAACCTGCCTCAAAACAAAAGGCGAAGAAAGGTCAAGTCCTAGAAGTGGGTCACCAGGGTGGGATGGGGACCCACAGGACGGCCACCTCCCGCCAGGCCGACCCAGAAAGTCCCCGCCTCTCTCGGGGAGGCGGAGCCGCGGCGCGCGGGGCCGGCACCGCGAACACAAACGAGACGGAGAGCCCTGCGTAGCGCGGTGAGGCCGCGAGCCCAGACCCTCCTTTCGCACCACGCGGGACCGGCACTCTCCTGCCACCCACACCGGACACAGCTGCAGGACAGACCGCAGCGCTAGGAGACTTACCGCCTCACGCAAGACGGGTACACAGGCCTTCCTTTCGAAAGCTTAGGACGGACACCAACTTCTCACACCTACCCTCGCAGGGCGTACTCAAACCAGCACTTCCGCAGATGCGACCCCAGAGCTGCGGGAAGCCCCCGCGGCGTGCGCACGGGGGCATGCGCAGACTGGTTGGTGCCGTGGGCGTGGCTCCCTTTGGGCCCTCCGCTGCCCGGTCTCCCTCCGCCCCGCCCTCCGCCCCATCCCCGCATGCGCGACTGAGCCCCGGGGGCGGTGCTGCAACATCCGGGCGTCTGGCGGCCTCTGGCTGTTTTGTTTTCCTTGCCGAAACTGGGGAAAAGTGAGGCGGCCCGGTGCGGCGCGACACCAGGCTCCGGACCGACCGCGCGGGCGGGGCTGGACGTAAGTGCCAGGCGGGTAGTGAGGGCAGGGAAGGAACGACCGCAGGCTGGCTAGGGCTCGGGCCGGGGACTTTCTGACCGGTTCGTGCTGACAGGGTCGTTGCCTCCACCCTCAGGGAAGCCGCGGACGCGGGCTGTGCCTCACTGGACCCTTCCTGCCACTTCCTCCTGTCCTGTGTCCGGCAGCGGCGGAGGCGGCGACCGCGTCCAGACCCCGCCAGCCTGCGAGACGAGTGGGGAGGAGAGGGCCCGTGTCCCTCCCCAGGATCTCCGAAAATCCTGTCCCGCTGCTTTAGAGCTGGACAAACTGAGATTCCGAGAGGGAGTGTAACCGGCTGGTTCACACAGCGAGGGAGGTGGCCGAGTTAGTTCCCAGATCTTCCCAGGCAATGCTCTAGACCCAAAATTCCCACAGTCTGGAGGGCGTAGTCATGCGTGGAAAAAATGGATTCGGGGCGGGGCCGTTGGGATGAACCGAAAATAGCACTTACTGGATTGTTAATTCTCCCAGGGAAGAATAAAATGAGTGAATTTTCAAAAATTGAACTTGTCCCAAAGGCATATTAGCACTGACTGTAATCATAGTTTTTCATATTAATTTTTTTAAAGAGAACTTAAAAGTTGAGATCGGTGCTCTTTTTTAGGGTGTCATGTTTTGGGGCAGCCATAAACTACGGAGCACTTTAATGGACAGACTCAGGTTCGCTGTAGGAGTTTGGGCGTTTCTTGATTTTTTTAGCAAGTTATGTGTAATTCGGGCTTTTGCATACTCTGAAATAAAGATAATGTGGATCTCTCTCAGGCCAGATCTGTACAGCTCAGCTTAGAGGAATATTTTATGTTATTTGTTAAGACAATTTAGGTCGGGTATGATAATTTAAGTATCAGTGAGGTTTTTGTTGTTTGAATTAATATTAACCATAATTGTGTGCATTCTTTCGTCTGGAAACATCTGTTAGAATCAGAGATCGAGATATCAAAATAAAGGCGGTGTGCTTTTACGCAGTAATAGAAATGAATCCAAAAAACATGCTTGGAGAAGGAAAAATAAGGAAGTGAAAGGAAGTGATGTGGGTGGTGGTAAAACCTGCAGTGCAGTATTTAATTCCTTAATCTAGGTGTGAAGAAACACACGCTCTGTAATAAAATATGTAAATTCCCTAGAAAAATATTTTTCATCTGAATCCATACTTTAACTCAGAGCCAAAGTTTATCACTTGTCTCTCCACCGTTAGTACTCCTGAACTGTAAATATCAAAATCGTCTTAATTGCCTAGTTTGGGATTAAAATGATGCAAAAGAGCTCTTGTGGATTGATAATCATTAAATACTTGATATTAAAAATATCACTTAAGGCTGGGCGAGGTGGCTCACACTTGTAATCCTAGCACTCTGGGAGGCTGAGGCGGGCAGATCACTCGAGGTCAGGAGTTGGAAACCAGCCTGAGCAATAGCCAGACCCCATCTCTACTAAAAATAGAAAGAAATTAATTGGCCAACTAAAATATATATAGAAAAAATTAGCCAGATACAGTGGTGCATACCTGTAGTCCCAGCTACCCTGGAGGCTGAGGCAGGAGGATTGCTTGAGCCCAGGAGTTGGAGGTTGCTGTGAGTTAGGCTGATGCCATGGCACTCTAGCCCAGGCAACAGAGCGAGACTCTGTTTCAGGAAAAAAAAATAAAAATAAAAAAATATCACTTAAGCTAATGTAATATCTACTTGGAATTAATAGGATGTGACAACTTTTAGGAGGAGGTCAACCAGTAATTACAATTTTTTCAATATTTGGATACCCACCTTTGTTCTTATTACTTAAATATACCAAAACCATTTTTTTTTTTTTGAGACAGGGTCTCACTGTGTTGCCTGGGCAAGAGTGCCATGGTGTCAGCCTAGCTCACAGCAACCTCAAACTCCTGGGCTCAAGCAATCCTCCTGCCTCAGCCTCCCAAGTAGCTGGGACTACAGGCATGCACCACCATGCCTGGCTAATTTTTTCTGTATATATTTTTAGTTGTCCAGCTGATTTCTATTTTTTTTAGTAGAGACGATGTCTCACTCTTGCTCAGGCTGGTCTCGAACTCCAGAACTCAAACGCCTCGGCCTCCCAGATTGCTAGGATTACAGGTGTGAGCCATTGCGCCAGGCCAAAAACCATCTTTTAACTTACAAAAAAATTGAATCCAAATTTTGTTTTCCAAATTTATAATGTGGAAATTCATCAAAAGCTAAACCAAATACTCTGAAGGAGTATATGGAGGCAAAATAAAGCATTCATAACTGTGCTTTTATTAAATTATTCCTAAACTATTAATTATTTTCAAGGAACGTAAGTCAGATTTGAAACAAGTAATTGGAAGTACTTTATTTAGTTATTTGTTTGTTTTGTTTTTAAGTGACCTGAAAAAATGTCTGGATTTCTAGAAGGCTTGAGATGCTCAGAGTGCATCGACTGGGGGGAAAAGCGCAATACTATTGCTTCCATTGCTGCTGGTGTTCTAGTAAGTGTCACTGATCTTTTGGGCCTTTATTATTTTGGTGCATTTGTATTTTTTGGGTTTTGATTTCTATAGGATGTTTTAAAATGTGTACTATTTATTTTATCTTTGACCCACTGAACTTATTTTAGTAAATGCTGATTTTTTGTTGTTGTTTATGGGGAGTTATTACATTTTAAGAGTTGAAATTATGGCTTGAAATTTGATTAATAGGTTGATTGAGTTATTTTAACTGCATGGCAAAAATGGTGTAATAAAATGATATATTTTATATATTTTTCATTTTATGGATTATGCTTCCTCTTTGTGAGTACATTAAGGTATTGGGAAGTATTTCAGAAGCAATCTGGTCAAAACCAGTGGGGAGATATGATTGCATTTCTCCATAATCCAGTTAACTTTCTTAATCTCATTAAAAAACCCAGGAAACTCATTAAGATATATTACAGAGAAATGATTTACAGATAAAATTCTTATTTACATTTCAAATCCCAGAAAGGGTCTGATATTTGTGTTTTATGATCTTATGGTGTCATATTACTCTCAAGAGTAAATTTTAAGTAAATAAGTAAATATCTAAGTGTCTCATCTTCACCTAATCGCTAACATTTACAATCTATGAAAAATAATTAGCCTGTATTTCTCCAAAGGAATGTCGGAATTTAATGCTACTGTAGAAATTCTGCTCTTACAGTTATTTTTTTAAAAGCTTTAAATTTTATTCTATGAAGAAAATATCTTGAATACATTGAGCTAAGGGGAAAAAATGAGTGAGTTCTCATGCTAGTCAGTAAAAATGTCATCAATAGAGTAAGAAGCTGTCTATAACCTGATAAACATAGTTTGATTAGCCTAAGATAGTTATTTTTAAATAATTGCCCAAAGATGGCATTTCCCAGAGCTAACTGGATTAGGGGTGGAAGTGGGAAAGGGGCTTATTTTCAAAACCCAAGCTGCTTGTCAGAAGTTGACTAATACCATTTTTACTGTAAATTTCTGCTCAGATGATAAAAAGTATTTGTGCAGTTTTAGGGTTTTTTTTGTTACATATTTGCCCTTGATAATATCCAGAACCAAATTCAATTAGATAAATTATAATCCGGTGTTTAAATTGAATCTAAAATTATACTTGAAACCATCTGCAGACTGCACTATAATTCATCAAAAGCAAACTGCAGAGCTGTTATTTCATAACACCAAGGTGATAGCTAAATTCTATCAACAGTAATTGTTCCCCATATTAACTTGATAATGTGAATGATTTTTTTAAATTTTTGATAATATCTTTCTGGAGGATTATATCAGCAGCAGGGTACTTCTTCTGTCAGTGGGAACCTGAGTCACTTTTTTTCTTTCTCCTGCCATGAGATATTGTACTTGTTTCTGGTTGACTAAGTTAGATTACAGGCTGTGTAGGACAATATAAAATAATGATTGAAGTAGGTGTAGAAAAAAGTTCATTATTATTGCTGTCAGGTTTAAAGGTACCTAATATTTAATCAGCCATGTGCAAATTATATGCAAGAAACTGCTGGAACATTTAAGAAAATTTTGAAATCCCTTCATTTAGATACCTTGCTTTCTTTTAGCCAGTAAGACATGAAATTGCTATAATTTCTTATTGGTATCACCTTTGTTTGTCTGTCTTAGTTTTTTACAGGCTGGTGGATTATCATAGATGCAGCTGTTATTTATCCCACTATGGAAGACTTCAACCACTCATACCATGCCTGTGGTGTTATAGCAACCATAGCCTTCCTAATGTAAGTGTCATTGTTATTGGAACTATTTACATAGATTGCCACAAGATAAAAATGTTTTACATGTAGTTGCATAGGTTTAAATTTTTAAAATGTTATCAAATTAACATACTGGACATGATTTAAAAGTCAAATGGTAGAGAAGGATTTATAAAGAAAAGCAGCAGTCTTCTGTTCTTCCTTTCACCTCTCTTCTATCTCCCAGCTTGTCTCAGTTATCCTTTTATTTCTATACTGGCAGCATTTATAACTTTACATTTAGGTCAGAAGCTGTGTACTTTGTTTAAGGGATTATTCATTTATCCCACAAATATTTATTAAGCTTTTGTATTCCAGGCCCTGCTCTAGGTACAGGAGATATATTTATGAATAAAACTGGAAAAAATCCATGCCTTTTTGGAGTTTATACCCTAATGAGTGAGGGAGACAGTAACCAAAGAGAAGTAAAATACATAGCATGTTAGATAATTAAGTTCAAGGGAGAAAAAATAAAAATAAAGAAAGGAGATGTCAACAGGAAGTGTAGGAATTTTAAATAGAGTCAGGGAAGGTCTTGCTAAGAAGGTGATTTTGAGTCAAGACTTGAAAAAAATGAAGGAGCTGACTGTGGGATATATAGAGGATCATTCCAGGCAGATGGAACAGCAAGTACAAAGGCTCTATGACAGGGAGACCAGTATGACTGGAGTAGTGTAATCAAGGAAAGAATACTTGATGAGGTCAGAGAGATGGTGGGGAGGGGTAGATAGGGCCTGGTTAGGACATTGCGTATAAGGACTTTGCTTTTATTGGGAGTGTAGTGGAAGCCATTGGAGGGTTTTGAGCAGAGGAGGGAAATGACCTGACTTAGATTTTGATAGGAGTATTCCTGCTGAAAAAATTTCAAAAACCAATAAACAAAATTTACTGTGAAGCCCAGTAGTGTACTTTGATAACAGTTTCAATACCATGACCCCATGCTTCTCAGATTTTTCAGATGTATTTTGAAAATATTCTTCTTGTCTGCCAGTTTCTATTCACTCTGCCATATTTTAGTTTGTTTCATATTTGAACTGTGCCTTTGTCATTTAGTATTATTTGTTTTTTCTGAAGTTACTGGTTGCCTATTGTTCTTGTCATTAGAAAGTATGTATGTTTTCTTTAGGATTCATCTCTTCGTCAATGCTATTCTAATTTGGATGGTTACTTACTATGTGGACTATAACAGCCTTGTTCAGTTTGTTGTTTTTCCTGGAGTTTCTAGCTGCCTTTTTTCTCTTTTCTTTCATTTTCTACCATTATCACACCTTTATTTTTTTCCCAAGTTTTCAATTTCTTTTTATATTCAATATATTATATATATTCAAATTTCAATTTATATTTCTTATTATATTATAACGTCTTTTGTTCTGGAGACCTCTATCCCAGAAGCCCTCATCTATTTCAGGATAAATTGATTAATGGATAGTTAATGTGCTCTAATACAGAACTGACACCATAGGACTCTCTTCCCCTATTTATCAGGCTTGGATCTACTTTTTCCCTAATATCTACATCTTCATTTTTATTCTTCATCTTTCATACCCTTTTTGCTGGACCCATCTTAGAGTTATATACTGTAACTCTACGAAATAGTATAGGGAGGCAGACTCTTCGATTCTTGTTTATCTGAAAATGTCTCTGTTCTCCCCTAATGCTTGATTCATACATTGGTTGAATGTAGGGTTCTAGATTAAATGTCCTTTTACCTCAGAACTTTGTCTTCTGGCATCCAGTGTTGTGCATAAGCATCTGATGCTAATCTGATGTCTTTTTTCCCTTTGGTAATCTGATTTTTATTCCTTGCTGTGCTCATTGCAAAGGTTCATGTATTCACTTTGCTCTGGGGGATTTTCTTGGATTATATCTTTGATAATATACTGTTTTTTCTTTCTGGCACTCCTATTGGGTGTTACATTTCTTAGATTGATCCTCTGTGTCTTTTATATGTTGTCTTTAGAATTCCCATCATTTTGTCTTTTTGTTCCATATTCCAGGATATCACCTCAACTCTATCTTCCAATCTATTGAATGTTTTCATTTTAGTTCTCATGTTTTAACTTCCAAAGACTTTCTCTTGTTTCAAGTGCCTTTTTGTTTCCTTAATTATGAGTGCTTCCTTTAGAGCCCAGGTATCTCTTTCCCTGGGTCTTTCTTGAGAAACGTTGCACATCTCACTCATTGTGTTTGTATATACCCATCCCCTCCTCCCCACTCCCACCCGCCCAACACTCAATAAGTGTTTTCCTATATGTCCACTGAGGTGTTGATCCACTAATACCAATTTGCTGGCAAGTACATGTGGTGCTTGTTTTTCCATTCTTGAGATACTTCACTTAGTAGAATGTGTTCCAGCTCTATCCAGAAAAATACAAGAGGTGCTATATTACCATTGTTTCTTTTCTTTTTTTTTTTTTTTTTTGAGACAGTCTCACTTTGTTGCCCAGGCTAGAGTGAGTGCCGTGGCGTCAGCCTAGCTCATAGCAACCTCAATCTCCTGGGCTCAAGCGATCCTCCTGCCTCAGCCTCCCAAGTAGCTGGGGGTACAGGCATGTGCCACTATGCCCGGCTAATTTTTTGTATATATATTTTTAGTTGATCAATTAATTTCTTTGTATTTTTGGTAGAGACGGGGTCTCGCTCAGGCTGGTTTCGAACTCCTGACCTTGAGTAATCCTCCTGCCACGGCCTCCCAGAGTGCTAGGATTACAGGCGTGAGCCACCGCGCCCAGCCCAACATTATTTCTTAAAGCTGAATAGTACTCCATGGTATACATATACCACATTTTATTAGTCCACTCATGAATTGATGGGCACTTGGGTTGTTTCCACAACTTTGCAGTTGTGAATTGTGCTGCTATAAACATTTGAGTGCAGGTGTCTTTTTCATCTTTTTGATCTTTTGGGTAGATGCCCAGTAGTGGAATTGCTGGATCAAATGGTAGATCTACTTGTATCGCTTTAAGGTATCTCCATATTGCTTTCCACAGAGGTTGAACTAGTTTGCAGTCCCACCAGCAGTGTAGGAGTGTTCCTATCTCTCCGCATCCACGCCAACATTTATTGTTTGGGGACTTTTTGATAAAGGCCATTCTCACTGGAGTTAAGTGATTTCTCATTGTGGTTTTAGTTTGCATTTCCCTGATAATTAGAGATGTTGAACATTTTTTCATATGTTTGTTGGCCATTATTCTGTCTTTTGAGAGGTTTCTGTTCATGTCCTTTGCCCATTTTTTGATAGGGTGGTTTGATTTTTTCTTGCTGATTTTCCTGAGTTCTAAATAGATTCTAGTTATCAGCCCTTTATCAGATGTGTAGCTTGTGAAAATTTTCTGCCATTCTGTGGGTTGTCTGTTTGCTGTCTTGACAGTTTCTTTGGCTGTGCAGAAGCTTTTTAATTTGATCAGGTCCCATTTACTTATTTTTGTTGCTGCTGTGATTGCCTTTGGGGTCTTCTTCATAAATTCTTTGCTTAGGCCAATGTCTAGAAGAGTATTTCCGATGTTTTCCTCTAGAATTCTAATAGTTTCACACCTAATGTTCAAGTCTGTTATCCAGCGTGAGTTGATTTTTGTGAGAGGTGAAAGGTGTGGGTCCTGTTTCAGTCTTCTACATGTGGCTATCCAGTTTTCCCAGCACCATTTATTGAATAAGGATTCTTTTTCCCAGTGTATGTTTTTGTCTGCTTTGTCGAAGATTAGTTGGCTATATGAGGATGGTTTTATATCTGGGTTCTCTGTTCTGTTCCACTGGTCAATGTCCCTGTTCTTGTGCCAGTCCCAAGCTGTTTTAATTACTATAGCCTTGTAGTATAATTTGAAATCTGGTAAATTGATACCTCCTATTTTGTTTTTATTGCCTAGGATTGATTTTGTTATACGGGGTCTTCTCTGGTTCCATATGAAGCATAAAACTATTTTTTCTATATTTGTGAAAACTGATGATGAAATGAGCTTGCATTGACTCTGTGGGTCACTTTGAGTATTATAGACATTTTAACAATGTTGATTGTGCTGACCCATGAGCATGGTATATTCTTCCACCTGTTTACATCCTTTGCTATTTTTCTTCCTTCAGTGTTTCATAGTTCTCCCTATAGAGGTCATTTACCTCCTTAGTTAAATATATTCCTAGGTACTTTATTTTCTTTGTTGCTATTTTGAAAGAAATTGAGTCTTTGATTTGGTTCTCACTTGTACTGTTGTTGGTTTATATGAATGCCTGTGATTTCTGTGTGTTGATTTTGTATCCTGAGACTTTACCAAATTCATTTATCAGTTCAAGGAGTCTCTTGGTTGAATCCTTGGGGTTTTCTAGGTATAATATCATATCATCAGCAAAGAGTGAGAGTTTGATCTCTTCTGCTCCCATTTGGACGCCCTTAATTCCACTCTCTTGTCTGATTGATGTAGCAAGGACTTCCAGCACTATGTTGAATAGAAGTGGAGATAGTGAGCAACCTTGTCTCGTTCCAGTTCTAAGTGGGAATGCTTTTAATTTTTCCCCATTCAGTATGATATTGGCTGTGGGTTTGTCATATATGGCTTGTATCATTTTTAGGTAAGCCCATCTATGCCTATTTTGTTGAGCGTTCTTATCATAAAAGGGTGTTGAATTTTGTCAAATGCTTTTTCTGTGTCTATTGAGAGGATCATATGGTCTTTGTTTTTGCTTCTGTTTATATGGTGAATTACATTTATAGATTTGCATATGTTGAACCATCCCCGCATCCCTAGGATGAAGCCCACTTGGTTGTGATGGATTATTTTTTTGGCAAGCACCTGGATTCGATTGGCTAGGATTTTGTTGGGAATTTTTGCATCTATATTCATAAGGGATATTGGTCTGTAGTTTTCTTTTTTTGTTGCATCCTTTCCTGGTTTTGGTATCAGGGTTGTGTTCACTTCATAAAATGTGTTGGGGAGGATTCCATCCTTCTCGATGTGGTGGAATAATTTCTGCAGGATAGGCACCAGTTCTTCCTTGTAGATGTGGTAAAATTTGGGTGTGAAACCGGTCCAAGACTTTTCTTTTTAGGAAGGTTTTTTTATTGCTGTTTCAATTTCAGTACTTGATATTGGTCTGTTCAGGAATTCTGTTTCTTCCTGGTTGAGCCTGTGTGTTTCTAAGAAATTGTCCAGTTCCTCCACATTTTCCAGTTTGTGTGCATAGAAGTTTTTGTAGTATTCATAAATTATATCTTGTATCTGCGGGGCATGAGTTGTAATTTCTACTTTATTGTTCCTGATGGAGCTTATTAGAGATTTTTCTTTTCTGCTTTTCATTAGTCTAGCCAGAGGTGTGTCAATTTTGTTTATTTTTTCAAAGAACCAACTTTTTGTTTTATTAATCTTCCATATGGTTTCCCTGTTGTCAATTTCATTTAGTTCTGATTTGATTTAGTTTGATTCTCATTTAGTTAATGATTTCACTTCTTCTGCTAGGTTTGGGGTCGGTCTGTTCTTCTTTTTCCAGCTCTTTGAGACAATTAATTAGGTTGTCTATTTGTGATCTTTTCAACTTTTGGATATAGGCATTTATGGAAATAAACTTCCCTCTCAGGACTGCTTTAGCTGTGTCCCACAGGTTTTGGTAACTTGTGTCTCCTTTGTCATTTAGTTCAAAGAATCTTTTGATTTCCATCTTGGTTTCTTCATTTATGAAGTGATCATTCAGCAGAAGGTTGTTTAGTTTCCATGACTTTGTGTAGAAATGAGAATTCCTGTTAGGATCTGTTAGGATTGATTTCTACATTTATTCCATTGTGGTCTGAAAAGATACATGGTATAATTTCTATTTTTTAAAATTATTTGAGACATGCTTTGTGTCCTAGGATGGACTTTCTCTTAGAGAATGACCATGAACTGATGAGAAGAATGTATATTCAGTTGTTTTGGGGTAGTATGTCCTGTAAATGTCAGTCAGGCCCATTTGTTCTAGTCCCTTATTTCTTTGTTGGTTTTCTGTTTGGAGCATCTGTCCTGTGCTGTCAGTGGGGTATTAAAGTCTCCGACTATTATGGTGTTGTTGTTTATCCATTTGTTTAGATCAAGTAGAGTTTGGTTTATGAATCTGGGTGCACCAAGGTTGGGTGCATATATATTTAGAATTGTTATGTCTTCTTGTTGAACTATACCCTTCACCATTATATAGTGACTTTCTTTGTCTTTTATTACTCTTATTGATTTAAAAGCTAAATTTTCTGTAATCAGCACCGCCACGCCAGCTTTCTTTTGGCTTCCGTTTGCTTGAAATATTGTTCTCCATCCCTTTACCTTTAGTCTAACTGCATCCTTGCAGGTTAGATGTGTTTCCTGAAGGCAGCAGATACTTGGCTTGTGTTTTTTATCCGTTCGGCCAGCCTGTGTCTCTTGAGTGGGGAGTTCAACCATCCACATTTATTGAGATAATTGATAGGTGGGGCAGATTTCTGTTCATTATGTTGGGTTGAACTTTGTTGCTTTGTTTTCTCTCTTGAGCCATTGTGGTATCTGGGCTTTGATCTTTAGCTTTGAGTAGATTTACATTTATGAGTGTTCATTGTGCTGATCCGTGGGTAACACTGTTTTGAGTACTTCTTGAAGGGCTGATGTTGTCTTGGTGAGTTCCCTCAGTCTTTGCTTATCTGAAAATGTCTTGATTTCTCCTTCATATACAAAACTTAGCTTTGCAAGGAATAAGATTCTAGGCTGGGCATTATTCTATTTCAGAAGAGTGAGAATGGGGCCCCAATCTGTCCTTGCTTGTAAAGTTTCAGTAGAGAAGTCTGGTGTTATTCAGATTGGCTTTCCTTTGTATGTTACTTGCTTCTTTCCTCTTACAGCTCGTAGAAGGGCCTTTTTAGTTGATATTTTTGTCAGTCTTCTCCTGGAATCACCGGGGCCAGCAGCACCTGGGAGGGCTGGCGGGTAGGGAGCTCACCATCTGAGTATCCCTCAGTCAGTTGTAGTGCCCCAAAAGAGAAGGTCCCGTTCCCCGGAGATGCCTCTGGCTGGTGGCTATATTGTCTCTCTCGCAGCCACGGATAGGGAGGGGAGAAGGGAGAATGAGGTAATATGGCGCCTGCCTCACGGCTGGGATCTGTGCACATGGAGGTGCTCCGAGGGAGTTGGGAGCCTGGTGCTGCATCCGCTACAGGCTTACAGCTCACTGGCGGTGTCTGTCTCTGGGCTGGTGTCCGCAAGTCTCTCCAACTGCTGGGGAGTCCACCAGCAGTCCGAGGTGCAAGGGAGGGGAGAGTTAACCACTCCACCTACCTTTGCTGCTGGTCTCCAGGCTACTCGGGAGGTCTCTGCTTCCAGTTCTCCTCTGCAACCTCCTCCCGTGGAGTCTCCCGTGGTCTCAGGTACCCCTCCTTCTGACCCTCATCTGATGTATGCCGTCTGCTAGCTTCTTTCTTCTAATTTCTCCTAGAATCTGTCTTTTCTGCAGAGACACTCTGGCGGTGTTTCTCGTCCGCCATCTTGCTCCACCCCCCTTCAAGATAGCTTTTTCAATTGCTTAAGAGAAAACCCCCTTTTTCTCCTGCCTAAAGAGGGTAAACAGTTTCTAGGTGTGCTTTAGGTAAGAAGGGGTTGGTAAACCATGGCCAGGCCTAGTTGGTAAATCAAATTTTATTAGAACACAGCCATACCCAGTCAGCTACATATTGTCTGTGGCTGTATACTTGTGATGGAGTGACAGAGTGTATGGGCCCACAGGTCTAAAATATTTACTATCTGATCTTGAGGAAAAGTTTTCAGATCCCTAGAGGATGGGAGAAATGAAGAAGGAATTTATTCTTCTACATACAGACCTTTTGTTAAGTAAACCCTGTGTTTCAGCCCCATTTCTCATTCCCGGCCTTTAGTGGACCTTCCATTCCTAGTCTGTTGTATACAGTAGACATAGCTACTGTCCTGACCTCTACCACTGGCGATTAACTTTTTCTAGACTTCTAACTTGAGTTTTAGTGTCATCTTTTCCAGGCTTTCATTTAATCCAGGTTCAAAATGACACACGTTTCAAATTTTAAAATTTTCGCTATACTTACGTAAGTGTAAACAAAGTATCTTGTATTTTCTGACTAAAGCAAGCCGCTAAGAGAGGCCAGTGTGACTGTGACCAGGGTGAGCAGAATGCCAGAGCAGTTATTCATTTGCAGAAGTAATGTCTGACTTCAGACACCACTGATAGCAAGAGGCTATCTAATCTTTTTCTTTGCAGTTCAACCAGTAAGCAGCTATTTCTGGTTCTTTCCATTTTGTTGCAATTTATTTTATTGTAATAATCATGCTCTTAGAATTCCTTTAGAAAGCTGACACGTGTAAGTGTTAACATTGGTTCAGATTTAAAAATTTTATTTTTGTGACATTATTTATTTTGCCCTGCTTTTGTCCTCAGATCTTTAAAAAAATTTTAGCAGTAGCCCCTCTGACCATGTGGAGGGACGTGTAGTTATATGTTAGATTGTACTATTCAAACATGTTTTCTGCAAAACTTGTATTCTGTTGGATTTTTAGTACATAATCATAGCAAATCTGACTCTGAGGTTTTTATTAACATTTATCATCTATTTGACTTCAACTTATGTCTTTTCACTATTATGCCAGATAGTGTCAGCCTGTAACCCAGAAGACCTTTTAAACTGAAATTGTTAATTATAATTCCAATGGATAGGGTCAAAGAGCAGCTACTCTTTCATTAATAACTTTTATTTTTTCTTTTATTACAAAAATCATCACTAGTTCTGTGATTTGTGGCTTTAAAATGTTAATAAATGTTCTTTTGTGTTACTCTGTATTTTTTAATTTAAAAAATGTAGGATATGCCAATAAGTAAAAATGAAGAGGCTATTACTTATAATCTCACCAGACAATAACATTTGACATATATTCTTCCAGTCTTTTCTTCTGTTCTTTCTTTTCTAATACATGTATGTACGAAGGCTATCTGGAAAGAATTCAACTATATAATATGAAAAATATATTCACAATGGCTGGATACTTTCTGGACATCCCTCATATATTAATATTTTTAAAGTAATATTCAACTCTTCTTTTCCTCTACTCTTCCTGAAAAATCCAGTCCACAAGCCATTAGGTGGGGTCAGGCATCTTCAGCAAAAGGGCAAGGTTTGGTGGCCCAAGCTGGCTGCCAGAGCACAAACAGGGTCACATAGGAGGGCAGCCTAGCACAGGCCGTCAGATCCTGAGCAGGATGAGGAGGGGATCGTGCATCTGGGGTTGGGATTTGGGGAGGAGGCACCTCTAAGTGGGATGTTGGAGTCTGAAGAGTGGGAAGAGGCTGTCCAAATGACAGGGAGTGGGGAAGCAGTGGTGGCAGCAGCTCCACCAAGAGGTCCCAAGAACAACTACACCCCCAAAACAAAGAGCACACCTAACACCTGGGTTATGGGGTATTATGTTGTCAAATTTCAAATGCTTCAGGAAAAAAATTATTACAACTATGTGCTTGTAACTTTTCTGTAAATTTGAGAACATATGTAAAAAGAGTAACATCAGAGAACAAATAGAGATCGTTCATTCCAAAATGTACTTGATAGTGGCACAGGAACATGGCATCTGACAGAGGACTATGAAATGTATGGATGTCTCAGCAAGGAAAATAAGAGCTAACCTAAAAACATCTATAATTTTTTTAAAATATGAAACTTGTGTTAAAATATATTTTGGGTACATAATCTTGTATTAAAATAAATTTAGTGTACAAAATAATTTCATTAACACTGTATAGAGATCACTGAAAATAGTTATGAGTATTTCAATCATTCTTAAACTTAGATTTGCATGAATAAATGAAGACTTCATTATTATTGAGAAAAAAATTAGGGTTCAAATATTCAACACACTTATTGAGCACATACTACCATGTTTCCCCGAAAATAAGACCTACCCATAAAATAAGCCCTAGCAGGATTTCTAAGCATTTGCACAATATAAGCCCTACTCTGAAAATAAGACCTAGTGATGAGCGTGGCTGTGCAGCGTGTCGGCACAACCCATGCATTTCGTCACAGAGCGGTAAAGACGACGAGCAGCCCTTCTCATCTGCCCCATGAGAGCTCTATTGCTCGACATGAGAGATTGGGGCCAATGGTTCTAAAGGAAATAGAGTCGCAAGAAATTCAGGATGGAATTTGGGGTTTGGAGAATTATGATGATGTTCCAGAAGAAGACAACTTAACTATACTTGAATAAATGTAGATTGTTGTACTATACTTAAAAAAAAAAAAATAACACATCCCCTGAAAATAAGCCCTAGGGTGTCTTCTTGAGGAAAAATAAATCTAAGACCCTGTCTTATTTTCGGAGAAACTCGGTATGTGTCAAGCCTCGTGCTAGAATAAAAATGGGAAACAAGATAGACAATGGCCCCTGTCCTCATGTGGTAGACACACACACACAAAAAACCAACTAAATGGGTATATATAAAATGTATATTACATTTTATAACTTTAACTTGATATATTGGGGACTATTTTCCCATGACATTTAAAATGTTTCATAGGGTACTCCTGAAGAAAACAAGACTATCTCAATTTAAATCATTATTTATTTATTTATTTTTTAGAGACAGGATCTCTCCATGTTGGCCAGGCTGGACTTGAACTCCTGGGCTCAAGCAGTCTTTCCACCTCAACGTCACAAGTAGCTGGGACTTGCAGGCATGCACCACTGCACCCAGCTAGGCTATCTCAGTTTAGAGTGGCACTCTATGAAAGTCAGTGAAGTTCTAATGTTTAGAACATGTATCAGGAATTGAAAAAACAAAATTTTACAACCTGAATATCTCTTTGATAACATCTTCAGAGCAAAAGGTTATTATTTTATTTGACATATAATTATTTCTCCAAACATTGAACATTAGTACAAAATTATTACAAAAAATTCATTTCAAAGCCAATTTTAAGTAATCTGGGGGTTTTCTAAGGCCCATTTTCTCTCTCTGTGATTGCCATACATGATTATGTGTTGAGAATGTATGATATGTACAAATGGAAAACTAGATAGAACCAAACTAAAATATCCTTTTACCTGTTCCAATCTTACGAAGATAACATTTTGAGAATTTCATTCTCAGATTTTAATAAGCATCAGAATCACCTGAAAGACTTGTTAAAACTCAGATTTTTGGGCCCCATGCCAAGAGTTTCTGCTTCAGTAGGTTTGGATGAGTTCAGAGAATTTTCAAACTTTTTTTCAAAGAAGTTGCCACATGATGCTTATTCTCCTAGTCTAAGTCCCATAACCACTGCATCAGAATATCTGGTTGAGGAGACTTGGTTAAGGTCATATGAACTCCTTATTCAAGACTTAGGAGGCCTAACCTTAAATTTGAGGAACTCTAGCTTACTATTTCTGGTAACTTGATGTCATGGATAATTTCTGCTTGAAGTCAGAGACCCTGATTTCTTGGTTTTATTTTATTTATACAGGATTAATGCAGTATCGAATGGACAAGTCCGAGGTGATAGTTACAGTGAAGGTTGTCTGGGTCAAACAGGTAAACAGGTGCAAATAGCATCTTACTATACATGTTTACATCCTTAAAATGAGAATTATATATTTAAGACCACTCGTCTAAAACCTTCAGATCAGGGATAGGATGGAGTTGTGTCTAGAGAAGAGGTTATAGGTTCCAAGGCATAAAGTAAAATTGGTGTTTAGTCAAAGTTGATTGTATAGTGCAGAATACACAGGTTTAAGTATATAATCCTGTGTAATAATATGTAGATATTAATGTAAATGTATACAAGATACAAATGCAAAATAGAGTTTATAGTATTTTAAATTATATCACTTTTAAATTCTATCACTTATTTCTTCATTTTTTTGCCAACCTTATTTGGTCGAATTAGCATTTTGAAATAGTTTAGAATCAGAGCTGTGGTGTTTTTTTAAATTGTGGTAAAATACTCATACAATTCTTACCCATCTTAACCATTTTTATATGTACAGTTCAGTATTAAGGATGTATTAAGTACATTCACAATCTCCAGAACTGTTTTCACCTTGCAGTAGTAAATAGAATCAGAGAGTTGGTCCTTGGGCTCACCCAGGCCTTACTTTTTCTACTGGGGACTGTTATCCCCTGGACTGCATGGCTATGTACCTGTGGTAGCAGAATATAGGGGTATGTGGCACAACTTCTTGCAGAGTCCAGTTTACTCAGAGATTTGAGGAGACAGGTATTTATTAAGCAATTTAAATGATAAACTTAAATATCACATTTGTACAAATATAAACCTGGCTATGGGCAAATTTCAAGTGACTTTTTTTTTTTTTTTTTTTGAGACAGAGTCTCACTTTGTTGCCCAGGCTAGAGTCAGTGCCGTGGCATCAGCCTAGCTCACAGCAACCTCAAACTCCTGGGCTCAAGCCATCCTGCTGCCTCAGCCTCCCGAGCAGCTGGGACTACAGGCATGCACCACCATGCCCGGCTAATTTTTTCTATATATATTAGTTGGCCAATTAATTTCTCTCTATTTTTATAGTAGAGATGGGGTCTCGCTCTTGCTCAGGTTGGTTTCAAACTTCTGAGCTCAAACGATCCGCCCGCCTCGGCCTCCCAGAGAGCTAGGATTACAGGCGTGAGCCACCGCGCCCGGCCGTGACCTTTTTTTTTTTTAAATGAAACAGGAAAAAACACCATAGCCTTGTAAACTCTGAAAGAAGGGGTGAGTGTTAGCAGTTAGTGTTATAATAGTAAGACAATAATAGCTAGAGCTAGGACTAGCATATGGCTATCACATCTCTAATAAAATTTCGTTAGCTTACACAGTTTTGGGGGTCCAGAGCCAGATATATTTGTTTTAATATGACATCTATTAGTAATAGATTATTCTTTTGGAACTATTGTTTTATGTTTTGGGTGTGAACTTAGAAATTAATATATATATAGCATTGTATTTGCTGTGCTTTATTGAGCTAAGTAGTGTTTTTATTAAAATGTATTTGTGCTAATTAAAGAAAGAGACCCTATCTCAGAATTCATTTTAGGCAGTCTAATGACTCCATTTATGATGTATAGCAAATTTTCATGAATATATTAATATTAATGTGATTTAAAAGTTGGTTGTCCTCCTCTGTTAACATAATTTTAATGCCACTTACCTAAGTACCAGCCACAGTAAATTTGAATTTGCTTTGCTGCCTGACCTCCCTGAAAGTGAAATATGGTAGCTTTGAGATTCATATATCACTGAATATGAATTTTTTTAAGTATATATGTTGTTTGAAAGTGTCCTTGGGCCGGGCGCGGTGGCTCATGCCTGTAATCCTAGCACTCTGGGAGGCCGAGGCAGGCGGATTGCTCGAGGTCAGGAGTTTGAAACCAGCCTGAGCAAGAGCGAGACCCCCTCTCTACTATAAATACAAAGAAATTAATTGGCCAACTAATATATATATAGAAAAAAATTAGCCGGGCATGGTGGCGCATGCCTGTAGTCCCAGCTACTCAGGAGGCTGAGGCAGAAGGATTGCTTGAGCCCAGGAGTTTGAGGTTGCTGTGAGCTAGGCTGACGCCATGGCACTCACTCTAGCCTGGGCAACAAAGCGAGACTCTGTCTCAAAAGAAAAAAAAAAAAAGAAAGAAAGAAAGTGTTCTTAAACTTTGGAGCACAATTTCTAAAAATATGTGGAAAATGAACCTATAAATGTGGTAAAATGTATTTTATAAGCTGTTTTACAGGAAGGTTGAATAAAGTTTTTCTCAGTGTAGGTAGTTTGGGAAAGTGAATGTATGCACTTAGAATACACAGACCAATAAATAATAAATTTTAAAAAAAGGAATATACAGACTAATCAAGAAGAAAAAGACCAACTTCTGCACTGATGAAAGGTACTTAACTCATGTTCTACTGTTCTTATCGTAGACTTTAATGGCAGCTACACATTTTTTTCTGTTTGGACTTTTGTTTTCTTTTTGAAAGTTAATTGTACTAACTGCTGCCATATGAGAAACAATTCTGGTAAAATGTTATTTCTTTTAAGGTGCTCGTATTTGGCTGTTCATTGGTTTCATGTTGGCCTTTGGATCTCTGATTGCGTCTATGTGGATTCTCTTTGGAGGTTATGTTGCTAAAGGTAAGAGAAAACACAGGTTACAATTTACTAAAGCAATGCTAGACTCATATGTGTTGTCACTTTGTGCTCAAACCAACCATAATTACCAGAAAAATCAATTACACTAGGCAAGAAAACTAATGTTTGCCAGTGTATCTTAAACTCAATGTTTTGAGATAATAAACCTCTAAATACTACAATTATTTACAGAAAAAGCCATAGTATACCCTGGAATTGCTGTATTTTTCCAGAATGCCTTCATCTTTTTTGGGTAAGTCTGTTTTACATTATTCATCTTATCTTTTTTTTTTTTTTAAATAATAGCTGCTTTTGTGATTTACTATATTTAGTTGCTTAATTTACCCCTGTCCAATGCCACTCCTCCATGTTATTTTCATAATATATGAAGAATGAGGTTGAGAAGGGTATTTTTGAAACATGGGTTGGTTTGCCACCAACGTTGGGAACAGACATTAATTTTTAAGATTGCTACCACGCTCCCTTTAATGAATAACTATGATTCATGTAGATTTAGTTATGTAACACCGACAATGTTTATTTTAAATCTAGATCTCTAACAGTTCTTTTAATGAAAGGCTATCTAAAACCATTTCTCCTTAAATTTTGGTTTCTGGTATATTTTATAGTTCTTCTATCCTTGGTGTCATTAGAATTTGTGAGTGAGATTTGAGCTGTGGAGGAAAAGTCCTAACATTTTTTATCCTGCTGATAAAATTACAAATGAAAAGATTACTAAAACTCCTAAAAGCCCCAATACTTTTACTAATAATCTTCTCGGGTGTTCATTCTTTTCTAGAAACTTAAGGTCTCTCCTTTCCTCTACCCCTACTGTTCTCCAAACAAAAAAATAAAAAGGAAAAAAACCACAGCAAAACAACTCTCTATTGCATCAGGAATTCTTAACCTTTATCATGTAGGCAGGCTTCTGAAGAGGAGAAATCACCAGACATTTCCATGTGTGAGAAATTGGTGTTCCTGCTTGTTTCTGGGAAGAGACAGTGTGTGGCTTTCATCAGATTTTTCAGAGAAGTTCCTATTCCAAAAATGGTTAAGAAACTGCTGTATATTGTAGGACTTCTCCTTCCCTGTCCCTTCCCATCCACTTCCAAAAAAGAAACAAAAGCCCCATATCTACTTAAACCACTTTTTTTCTTTCCTTTTTTTCTTCTTTTTTTCTCTCTCTCTCTCTTTCCTTCTTTCTTTTCTTTTCTTTTCTTTCTTTTCTTTCTTTCTTTTTTTTTTGAGACAGGGTCTTGCTGTGTCTCTCAGGCCTAGAGTGCAGTGGCATCATCATAGCTCACAGCAACTTCAAACTTCTGGCACAAGGGATTCTCCTGCCTTAACCCCTGGAATAGCTGGGACTACAGGTGTGCACCAACACGCCTGACTAATTCTTCTATTTTTTTTGTAGAGACAGGGTCTCATTCTTGCTCAGGCTAGTCTTGAACTCCTGGCCTGAAGCAATCCTCCTACCCTGGCCTCCAAAAGTTCTAGAATTATAGGCACAAGCCACTGTACCTGGCCTTCTTCCCCTCCTTTTTTCTTAAAAAAGATTGTAACACTGCACTTAAAAAATACAAAGTGAGTAAACCTCTCCCCACTTATGATATACAATTTGACTGTATGTTATTTTGTAGGGTAATGTCGCATGTGTTCATGAGAGGGAGAGTATTGATAGTTAGGATTTCTTTTTCTTTCAAGTTGCGTGCTGAGGCTTGAGCATCTTTAAAGAAGGACCAGGCATCCTCAGCTCTGGTACCTCCACAGTACTCCACAAATTCAGCCACAGGAAAGTAGCGTCACGAGGTCAGAGGCAGGGGGTAAGAGATGCTTCAGGATGGAGTAGTGAGAAGAGGATTTACTCAGAACTGGCTAGTGAAAGGCAAATGGCAGCCTTCTTTATTTTCATCATTGCCTGCTCTAGCAAGGATAAAGGGTAAAGTAAGTTCCACTTTGAGACGCTGCTTTTGACAGGAAAGATAATATGTTATAGCAGAGAGGAACAGAGAATTGAGGGAGGAAGATTTGTGGGCAAATTTTATGTCTTCCAGTGAAAGGTAGAAATATAACTTCATATAGTGCTTACCACATTTCATAAAACCTTAGAAACTGATCATTGACTTGCCATTATTGCACATTACTTATAGTAAATTGCTTTTATATGCAACAAGTTTGGTTAATTTCTCATTTGTTACTGTTATACCTATTAAATCTAAAAACTAATGAGGTTGTATGAGAATACTAATCTTGAAAAAATAATCTAGGACTGACTATAAACAAATTAAAATTAAATTTAAGAGACACTGTTATCAGAATAGTTGTAGCAGATTGCCTACTATTCTGATTTATAGAGAATGGTACTCAGCAACAGCTTAGAAATTACTATTTCAGAAACCAGAATAGACAGGTGACCATCTGACAGTGTAGGTGGCACTGGCTCTTGCCCAAGAAACTCTTCAGATTACAGTTCACATCTGTCGACTAGTGTTCTGAAGTTACTATGTTTCTTTGAAGCTGTCTGAAGAGTAGAGTCTTCTAATAACCAACTTCAGTTTTTCTTTTATATAGCAATGGGTGTGATATTAACTAGAAGAGCAGTTAATAAACTACCTTTTGGAGGTTTATTAAATCCTTCATAAGGAGAAATTAATATACTTCCAAGAAGGGGGTACCAGATTAGTTCCTGGTTTCATTTTTGTTTTCATTAAAAAAAAAAAAAAAAAACCACTGAAGCATTTACCTTATGAAGCCATTTTATTTTATTTTATTTTATTTTATTTTATTTTATTTGATTGATTGAGACAGAGTCTCACTCTGTTGCCCAGGCTAAAGTGCTGTGGTGTGGCATCAGCAACCTCAAACTCCTGGGCTCAAGCAGTCCTCCTGCCTCAGCCTCCTGAGTAGCTGGGACTACAGGCATGCGCCCCATGTCCGGCTAATTTTTTTTATATATTTGTAGTTGGCCAATTAATTTCTTTCTATCGTTTTTTTTAGTAGAGATGGGGTCTCGCTCTTGCTCAGGCTGGTCTTGAACTCCTGACCTCAAACGAACTCCTGAGCTCAAACGATCCACCCAACTGGGCCTCCCAGAGTGCTAGGATTTTAAGCGTGAGCCACCACACCCAGCTTTGAAGCCATTCTAAATTGATCATTGTAACTGTGGACTTGAGTATGCACTGGTAATTGGAAAACTGACAAGATGACAAAATAAAAAACAGCATATGCCTTGAAATGTCTATCTTCAGTTTCTCCTTCACACTCACCCCTGCATCCAAGCCCTGTTAAATCTGCCTCTGGGTGGTCTGAAACCTGTTCTCTTTTTGTTCATTTCCATTGTTTATGTTCACTCATCATCCATTGCCTGAGCAGTTCTCATCCCTCACTCATTCCTCCTTCTGCCTCTGGTCTCATCTTTGGTCTTTTGGTTTTTTTCCTATGGTTTTTTGTTTGTTCGAGATAGGGTCTTGCTCTGTCACCCTGGCTGGAGTGCAGTGGCGTGATCATAGCTCACTGCAGCCTCCACTCCTGGGCTCAAGCAATCCTCCTGCCTCAGCCTCTTAAGTCGTTGGGACTAGAGGCATGAACCATAACACTCAGCTGATTTTTCTGCTTTTAGTAGAGACGGGGTCTTGCTGTTGCTCAGGCTGGTCTTGAACTCCTGAGGTCAGCCTCAGGAGGCTCTCTCCTCAGCCTCCCAGAGTGCTATGATTACAGGTGTGAGCCACTTTACTCAGCCCCAGCTAATTTTTCTTATTTTTGTTTTTGTAGAGATGAGGACTGGGTCCTGCTATGTTGCCCAGGCTGGTCTCAAAACTTGGCCTCAAGGGCCAACTGCCCCTGGATAGAGCATACAGGCTCTTAACTCATTGAGGCACTTGTGGGTGATTTGTCACCCTGGGCAGTTGGCATCCTGAAGCCTGGCTGTCTGCATTGCCTGGCCCCTCATCTCTTGAACTGTAATCTAGCCCTGGTGGACTCTTCCCTGTTCTACTACACTTCAGATAGCTTTTTTAATGCATATAATTGTCATCTTGCTTCTCTGAAGTTGAAGCCTCAAGGACAACTATAGGTACTCTGTTACTGAAACCATAGATGGTAAGCTCTGTGAGGGTGTATTTCCTGGGCATATACCAACCTCCTGGGCTTTTCCAAGAGCCCCATGGCTTTTTTATGCCTCTTTGCCCTTTGATGTACTGCTTCCATTCCCTGAATCATCTTCCTTCATCATCCCACTGCTCTTATTCCTACCAACTTCCCATTCAAACTCCTGTTTATCCATCAAAGCCCGCCTCAGGTATTACCACCTCTTTAAATCCTTTCCTAACTCATTCAGGCAGATTCTGTGTTTCTATACTTAACACTCGGTATATATGCCTTTTCTCTACCCCCAACCCCAGTATTTAGACCACATCAGGCTATCAAGAATGTGAGCAGGCCGGGTGCAGTGACTCACGCCTGTAATCCTAGCACTCTGGGAGGCCGAGGCGGATTGCTCGAGGTCAGGAGGTCGAAACCAGCCTGAGCAAGAGCGAGACCCCATCTCTACCATAAATAGAAAGAAATTAATTGGCCAACTAAAATACATAGAAAAAATTAGCTGGGCATGGTGGCGCATGCCTGTAGTCCCAGCTACTCAGGAGGCTGAGGCAGAAGGATTGCTTGAGCCCAGGAGTTTGAGGTTGCTGTGAGCTAAGCTGACACCACGGCACTCATTCTAGCCTGGGCAACAAAGGGAAACTCTGTCTCAAAAAAAAAAAAGCATGTGAGCAGGCCAGGTGCGGTGACTCACGCCTGTAATGCTAGCACTCTGGGAGGCTGAAGCGGGTGGATCGCTCAAGGTTAGCAGTTCGAAACCAGCCTGAGCAAGAGCGAGACCCCATCTATACCGTGTTTCCCCGAAAATAAGACCTACCCATAAAATAAGCCCTAGCAGGATTTCTAAGCATTTGCGTAATATAAGCCCTACCCCGAAAATAAGACCTAGTGATGGGCGTGGCTACGCAGCATATCTGCACAACCCATGCATTTTGTCATGGAGCGGTAAAGAAGACGAGCAGCCCTTCTCATCTGCCCCATCGACAGCTACTATCCCAGAGGTGACCGGAAAGGTGCAGGCAGCCCCACCAACAAGGTCGGCTCCCCCTGTCAGCTCCCAGCCATACTGTGCATGCTGCAAGCTGAGGCTTTGAAGGGAAAATAACACATCACCTGAAAATTATCCCTAGGGTGTCATCTTGAGGAAAAATAAATATAAGACCCTGTCTTATTTTCGGGGAAACATGGTACTAAAAATAGAAATTAATTGGCCAACTAAAAATATATATGGAAAAAATTAGCCAGGCATGGTGGAGCATGCCTGTAGTCCCACCTACTCGGGAGGCTGAGGCAGAAGGATTGCTTGAGCCCAGGAATTTGAGGTTGCTATGAGCTAGACTGACACCACGGCACTCTAGTCCGTGCAACAGAGTGAGACTCTGTCTCAAAAAAAAAAAAAAAGAATGTGAGCAATTTGAGGGCAAGGGTTATTTATCTTGCAGCCCTAGCACCTAGCATATCAGGATGTTTAGAAAAGGTTTGTTGAATTTGACAAAATCAGACATATAATGGTTACATGCTAAACATTGGTTAACTTTGTAAAAGTCACTGCGTCTTCAGTACTCTGGAGTTAAGGTTGTGGGAAAGATGGCAGCAAATACCACAGCTGAGCACGATGAAAGAATTCACTACCTTAGATGATCAGTTTCTGTTTTGATACATTCTGTATCAAAATTTCTTATACAGTTCATCAGTTATTCTTTGTGGCTTACTTCTCACCATTCTCAAAATCTCACATATTCTTTCTTTACCCAGATTCAGGTAGTCATGTGATATTTCTTGTTTTATTCACAGAGGACTGGTTTTTAAGTTTGGCCGCACTGAAGACTTATGGCAGTGAAAACATCTGATTTCCTACAGCACAGCAGCCCTGCATGGGTTTTGTTTTGTTTTGTTTTTTTACTGCTCACTCCCAATATTTTGTAATACCATTTTCTAAACCTATTTCTGAGTGTAGTCTCAGCTTAATGTTGTGTAATACTAAAATCATGAGAACTCTCTATTTGAACAATAACAAAGCTATTGTGGTATGCACTTGATTAACTTATAAAATGTTAAAGGAAACTTTCACAGAATAATTTTGTCAAGTTTTATCATGGTATAACATGTTAAAAATAAGAAATTACAAAAGACATCATGGATTCATCAGTGTGACTGTTTCTCATATCTGAGGTCCAGAACTGCAATGAAAGTGCTCTGAAGATTTGACATGTTTATTTGTGGCCTCTTCTGTGTCAAATGTTAAATGAAATATAAACATTTTCTTGTTTTTAAAAACTATTCAATGATCAAAATTCTTTCTCACTATACTTGGTGTTTGGTTTCTATGGTTTTACTACACATTCTGTAAACATTTAGCATTAAGTAGCTTTTGAGGGTCTCCCAAGGGGTGAGAGGACATGTTGGAAGAGAGAAGCCCCATGGTCCAGCCACCAGGCTCCTCATGTCCCTTCTGTGGGAAGTTCTTCCATTGTACTGCTGACTCAGGGGAAAAGGGGGATGTAACTGAGTCAAGCAATGACATGTGGTTGTGGCAGGACACTGGCAGTCCCTCCATACCCACGTTTGAAGGAAAGAAGAAAAGGACAAGGACTGGACACCAGTCTCTTGACCATTTCTTTGTTGTTCTGTTGGATTTCATGTTTCATTTTATCTGTGTGCGGAACCACTAAGCTCACAATTCATCAGCAAGTTCAACATAATTACAAACATTAGCTACTGGGAACTAACTCTCATGGTCTGTTCCTCTTTGGAACTCTCTTGTCCCCTCTGGCTCTCCAGCTTGGCAAAGTGGGATACACATTCTTCAGAACTACAGCTTGAAACGCCTTTCATAAAACATGCTACAGTTAGCCCTACATTAAACACAAAATATATCTTGGGTGATTTAAGTGTGTGGAACTCTCTTCCATGTCTGTCATTATCTGCCAATCTGTATGTTTTGAATATTGCCTGGTGATAAAGATGCTACTCAAAGGAATGACTGTATTGCTGGCATCCCACATGAAATCACTCATGATTTTTTTTTTTTTTTTACATCTTTAGAATGTGAAAATTGGAAGAGATCTTAGAGGTTGAAGTCTACCCTCTATTTTTACACATGAGGGAACCCAGCCATGGAAATTTAAATGATTTCTTTAAGGTCCCAGAACTAGTTTTTTAACCCTGTGGCAGTGCAACCCCTACCCTACAACTGACTACAGCCTCTTTCCCTGCAGTACGACTCAGAATATGTGCAGGGAATGCTAACTGTCTTGTAAAACTGCTGGAATAAAAGCATTATGTCTGCAAGGACTAAATATAAGTGAGTTCTTCATTGTCCTATTTTGTGTTATATGAGCCATTCATGTAAACAAGAGTTAACTGGGTAGCATATTTTATTAAGCATTACAAAGAAGCTAAGAATTGTCAACAAAATTGAACCAAACTTTGTCTCTGCAACCAAGAAAATATTGATACCATCACCTTTAATGAAAGCAAACATTTATTGAAAACTATTATTGAATTCCCTCTTAAACAAGTTTTTAGTCCTGTATTTTTTAATATCAAATCTATCTCTAGCATTGTTTCATTGCACATAAGGAGACTTTGCTATAGTAAGTGTTAGTTGAATACAAACAAAGGTGAGCAATAGTGAAAGGAAGTTGTCTTGTTTTCGAATAGGCCTTGTTTTTCTTGGATGCTTTTGCTTAAAATCCAACAGCCAAATGAGGAAACTGTAAAAGCAAAGAAAACATTTTTATTGCAGATGAACCCTTACACTCCTAAAATTTGTATACATACTGATTCTGGCTTGATCTCGTAAAACTTATGTTAACCTTAATGTGTCATGACAAAGACCTTAGAGGTTCTTTCATAAAATCTAAATTGGAAGAACTTTTAGGTAGATCTTATTTCATGTAGCTGTTTACATGGGTCATTGGTAAATAGTCATCTGGCTTTTGTTTTAATGCGTCCAGTGACAGGGGACTCACTACTGCAATATGAAGTAGCTCATTGCATTTGGCAGACAGTTAAGATTGTTAGGAATTTGTACTGCATCACCCATTAAGCCTAACTAAATTCTTTGGAGAAGCATAGAAACAAAATATTTTTCTTCTACATGCCAGTCTTAAGTATTTGAAGAGAGTTCTTAGGTCTTCTCTGGGTGTTCACTTCAGCAAACTATTTTCTGAGTTCTTTGGTTGTGCCATATTACAGCCTGCCATAAAACATCATTGCATGTTGAGTAACCTCAGACCACAGAATTCTGAAACCGGAAATCAGGGTAACTAACACTTATAGGGTGTTTTCTACAGATCAGTCAATGTGCTAACATTTCACACAACGTTATTTCTTTTAAACCCTCACATCAACCCAGTGAGAGTCACTTGTTACCTCCACTTCAGAGACAGGGGGACTGAAGCTTTACGAGGTCACAGAGCTGGCAGTGATAGAACCCAGATCTGTCTGATTCCAGAGCACATACTCTTAAGTGTGTGGGATTTGATCTCATTTTATAGATGAAGAAATAGCCTCAGAGAAGTCAAGTGATCTGCCCGAGAGCACCAGCCTTCTAGTGGGTGAGCTAGGACCAGACTTCAGATATCGCTCCCAGAAAGATGTTCTTTTTCACTAGGCCTCACTAAGACTGGAGGAGTCAGTTGGCAGCTCTTGATCTGTTTTCCTACTTTACTTTAAAAGCTGGCTCTCCTTATTTCGGTTGAGCAAGCATTTGTTGGATTCCTACTGTGTATCTAGAACATTTATTTTAAATCAGAAGCAGGGGTGATACCGGTGTGACAAGGCTAGGTTTTTAAAACTTTGTCTTCATAAAGCAGCAAGAGGAACTCTGAACACATTTTGTTGTGTTTTGTACCAAAACAGTAGTGGTGTTTTATATTTCTTGGCAATAAAATCATTTAAAAAATAAACTGCAAATACTCGTTCGGAAGCCAATGGATGATCTTCAGCAGAGTGCAGTGATCTTAGGATCCATCCTACACGCTTAATCCTGAAGTCTAAAATTTTGATTTTATTGCATTGTTTCCCCCACCTAAACCTTTGGGAGCTTTCATCGCCTGTAGGATGAAATTCAAGTGGCTCTAGCCACCTTTCAGCCTTTTCACAGACTTGTGGCCCAGCCGGTCACCTTACCCTTCCTCTGTTCTTACTCACAGTCTTCCCCTTGCTTAGATGCCTTGCATTTTCTGCTGCTCAGCCAAATCCAGCACGACGCCAAGTTACATTTTCCCGGACCTCCGCAACCCCATGGGGAGTTCCTTTCCCCTCTCTAATTCTTCTAGCAGCTACTGCTGGGGTTACTTGTGTAGTACTTAATACGTAGAGCTGTGCACATGTAAAGATCCAGTCCTCCTAACTAAGTTGTTAAACCCCTTGGGTTCTCTGTCCCCCCGGCAATACTCAGAACAGGGCCTTGGCCCTGGGAGACTCCCCCTAAAAATGCCTCACTTGACTTCAGAAAGGTTAATTGTGGAATTAATTTTTAAAAGTGGATGTCAATGAGTTCTCATGCTTTGCAAAGCATGAAATAAAATCCATGGTTTATTAAAATGAAATAAAAAATTGAAGGAACATTTTATTTTTTCTAGTGAAGGCACAAGATGCGTGAAAAATTGTGTTATAAACTGAATTTTTGTAAATCGGTATCTGCGTGAAGATCATTGTAAGCTACAGGGAGTTAGGAGATTAGCACATCTGGCTCCTTGAATCCCAGAACTATGCTTTATTTAGATTTGTCTCCCCAGCACGTCACACAATGTCTGTCACAGATTAGGTAATACATTTAGCAGAATAAATTAGCCAATGAGTGCATTTTAATAAACTATCCAAGGATGAAATGAGTGCCCTTGGGGAGTGATGTGTGCCCCCTCCCTTGGAGTGCCAGGCATAGTCTGGGTAACCAGTGAAGGAATGGCTGAGCTGGCTGCAACGTCCCTTCCAACCCTAGCAGTCAATTCTATGAAATGCAATAAGGGTATTCAGTCATATCTAAAATGTCTTGGACGGTTTACCAAAAAAATCACCCCTGGATTTATCAGCTTTGCAGATCTGCATCCTCGCCTCTTAATGGATATTTGGCTTTCAGATGCAAGCTGAAAGTGGTACACTGCAGGATAAATGGTTGTACTTAGGTGCAAGAAAATAAACCAGAAGATTGCTGGGAGTTGGGGTGGGGTGGAGTAACTGTTCTCACGTAGCTGCACGCAAGACATACGTACGTGGGCTGTCTTTGGAGCCAAACAGACATCAGTTTAAATTCCTGTTCCATGTACTAGTTCTGTCATTTTGGACAAGCCCCTTACTCTCTATAGGCCTCAATTTCCTCATGTTTAAGATCGGGATAATTACTCTCATGCCGGAGTGTTGTGAGGATAAAATCAGCTAATGCTGAAACACACCTAGCACAAAATCAGGAACAGCAGGCTTGCAAAGATGATGGCTATTATGCTTACACATTCCTTCGTGATTGGCTAAACCCCAAGTGATATACTTCTACATTCATGTGGTGGTTTGCTTATTACAGAATGTTGTTACAGACATTATTACCTCACTTGATCTTTAAAACACCCCAGTGAGCTAGAATGAAGATAACTGTCCTTGCTTTACCAGTGAGAGAAGTCCAGGGACTTGCCTACATGATGCATTACAGACTGGTGCCTGGAATCGGTTCTTCCCGTTCTGTCTCACCTGTTGCTGCAGTGGCTAGGGTTAGATGGGGTTCCTCAGATTTCCTTCATTTATTCAGCAGATATTTATTGCAACTCAAATAGTTAGCTGGGTATTTGTCTAGCTTGAGATACAATGGTATCTTTGGTTGATTGGTATCCTTGGTAGATTATTATAGCGCTTAGTATATAGTAGCTGCTCAATAAATACTTGAGGAACGAATGAATGGATTAAAACAGTTTTATGAGTCCTTTTTCTAGATTACCCTGATTCTGCTAAAGGGTCAAGAATACTTGCAAGGGACTGGGAAGGACTGGCCACTGGGAGAAGCCAAGGACCAATGGCTATAGAGAGAAGCTGGCGCAAGGTGAGGTGGGTTATATCCAATAACACGAACGACTCTCAGAATAGTTAAATGGCTGAGTAAAAGAAGCCAGACAAAAGAGAGTACATCCTGTATGATTCCATTTATATAAACTTACAGAAAATGCAAACTAATCTTTAGGGACAAAAAGCAGTTCAGGGGTTGCCTGGGAATGGGACCAGGTGCACGTGGGAAGCAACAACTTCTAAGGGGTGGAGGGAATGTTGAAATGATGGATATGTTCCTTGTCTTGATTGTGGTGCTGGCCTCATGGGTGTACAAACATGTTAAAACATATCAAATCACGTACATTGAATGTGTACAAATTCATTCTGTCTCAATTACACCTCAATAAAGCTGAAGGGGAAGAGGAGGAGAAAAAGGAGAGGGAAGAAGAGGCAGGCTCTGTCTGCTTGGCCTCTGTAGTCATATGTGCCCAGGCCCATAATAAGGCCGGCTCTCTGTCCCTTCAGCGGTCAACATCTTGGATGCTGGGTGGGGAAAGGATTGGCCTGGGACTCAGAAGATCCTGTTCCTGGTCTTGTCACTGCCACTCACAAAGGGACAATGCTGGGCATTAGCCTGACCTCTGTCAGCCCCAACTTCCCTTGGCAACGCCGATCCTTGCTTGCTCAGCCTACCTGCGGCGTGGGCTGGAGGACGCCCTAAGGGTGATTTGGGAACCTTGAGTGTAAGTCAAAGGGAGGGCAGTGGGGTGACAGGGAAGGAGCCCTGACCTTCTTTCTAGCCCAGTCAGGACAACAAACGCTACAATGTAACACAGAGACAGACCCTCAGCAGCAGCTGACTTGTTTGAGCCCTATGTCCCTTTGCTAAGTGACCCCAGTCTCTTATACTACAAGTTTCCTTCTGTCCACTAGTTATAATTTATCAAGGGCTGTGTTCTAGCCTCACTTAGCCACTCATTCACTGTGAGACCAAGTCATGTTTCCACTCCGAGCATCTGTCAAATAAGGCATTGGACTCAATGGCCCTGAGGTTTCTTCTGGCCCTTGCACTTTGAGGTTCTGTCGCCTTCACGTCAAACTATTTGCCCACTTTGAAGACTCCAGATGGGGAGGGGAAGTGTGGCCAGTGGCAGCTCTCTCCTCGCTGACCCTCAGTGACTTGAGGCATCAGAGAAATGGTAACCCTTACCCCCTCCTCCTCCCCACCAACACACACACACGTGCACACATACAGGCACACACACAGGCACACACATGTACATGTGCACACACATACATTTGGATTTGCCCCCCAATGCTCCTTACTTCATTTTTGTTTGTTTTATTTTCATAAACACTAAGTTAACAGATATCCCCAGATATCTTTTTAAGTTCATGCACTCAACCTTTTAACCTTTAATAGGTTAAAAATCTTACCTTCCAGAAAGCTTGGTCATCAAAATATTTAGTTATATGAGGTCCTTTCCATATTTTGAGATTTAGGAGCAAACCTGTTGAAATTCATAATTAAACGTTAAAATATTTGGAGCACAGCATTTGTTATCTGAAGATTAATCAAAATACCATGTGTCAACTACCAGTATCTCAACAGAAATACTTTGTCTCCCATAATGGGGTGATAGGCAAATTGAAGCACTGTCATTCTGGGACTGGCTTAATTATTAATTCTGTAGACATCTAAAAGGAAGTGGCAAGAGCAATGATCTCCAAGACACTGAGATTACACTGTGCAGTGTAAGATAGCCAAGGATCTGATGCCCTTCTTGAGACAGAAGAGAAAGGCTCTGTTAGACGGCGCCCCACTTAAAAGCTGATCCATTTAAAGCACAGGAGCTATCATGCAGCGTGACTTCAATTAGGCACCCCTAGAGGTCTGTCTTCTCTGGCTCCAATAAACTCCCAGAAACCTCAGCTCACGATTCCACTTGTGTAGTTAGGAAGGTAATTTATACCAACTTGTTTTTTTCTTTTTTTTAAAAAATTTTTAATTATTATTATTTTTTTTAGAGACAGGGTATTGCTCGATTGCCCAGGCTGGAGTGTAGTGGCATGATCATAGCTCACTGCAACCTCGGACTCCTGGGCTCAGCCTCCTGAGTAGCTGGGACCACAGGGATGAGCCACTGAGTTGCTTTTGTGCCTGTTCTTCCTTTTTCTTGTCCAGCCTCTGCCCAGATAGCTTGACCCCATGCATGCCCCCAACTTTGCAAAGTCAGCTCAATTTCTCAGGATACATAAAATGAGAGTTTACCTTTCACATGAAGCAGGGAAATGCTCCTGGTAGATTTATCTATGTACGTTTAAGGATGCTCAGTCCCAGTATATTAATAATAAGATTAACAAAGTAAGCGTGTGCTTAGTGAAACTCATATTTTCCTTTTGTAGTGCATGCCTTTAACTGATATTGGCATGCAGGGTGCAACCAGCACACTTCATTTACGCAGAAATGGTCTCTGTTTCCTGTGTGAATTTTTCAGATAGCTGATGCTTGCTCATCACTGACGAAAATCCACCAAAAATGTATTTTCTTGTCTTATGAGACAACACTGAACATATTTAGACTTTTTAAAAAATCAGAACCATCACTAGGAACATCCACTTATGAAATATGCTATATAATGTGGCAAAGGTATACAGCTTTTGAGGGTTGTTGGCCCATTGTCTCAGCAGCTCAAGCTTTTCGTGTTCTTGTTTGTTTAAGAATTTTAGGCCAGGTGCGGTGGCTCGCACCTGTAATCCTAGCACTCTGGGAGGCCAAGGCTGGGGAGGATGACTTGAGCTCAGGAGTCAAGACCAACCTGAGCAAGAGCGAGACCTGGTTTCTACCAAAAATAGAAAAATTAGCCGGGGGTGGTGGCACATGCCTGTAGTGCCAGCTACTCAGGAGGCTGAGGCAGGAGGATTGCTTGAGCCCAGGAGTTTGAGGTTGCTGTGGGCTAGGCTGACACCATGGTACTAGTAGCCTGGGCAACAGAGCAAGACTCTGTCTCAAAAAAAAAAAAAAAAAAAAAAATTAAAATTTATTTATTTTTAGTTTCCAGAAGTCTATAATTCTTAAAAGAGAATTTCATAGAGAAGCCAACCAAGGCCCAGAGAGAGTAAAGTGATATGCCCAATGTCATACAACTCATTAGTGTCTGCTATGCCATTTTGTCTCTTACTTGGCATCTACCCTCTGCTTAGGGACACAATATATGAGTGTCTAACCAATAAAAGATGTTTGCTTGTATAATAAAAGTGAACAGTTCTGAACAGAATGCATGTTTTCACCTGGCATATAAGTAAGACTGGCTGATTAGTAACTCCCCAAGATGGCTTGCTGACCCATCATATTGCAGGAGCGGAAACATACTTCACTCCTTTGTTTAAAGATCTCCAGGGGCCCCCCAGCTTGCATAATGGCCTGTTCCTAGCTACATTCTTCCCTTGACCCCTGCTGCTCTCCCCTCAGTCTGTCCACATCAGCCACACTGGTCTCCCTGCCAGTCCATAAACACACAAAGCATGCTCCTGCCTCAGGGCCTTTGCACTTGCTGTCCTACTTTCATGGGATGCTCTTCCCCCAAATAAATGCATGGCATGTCTCCCTCCTCTTCATTAGAGTCTCTGCTTAAAGGCTGACTTCTCAGATAAGTCTTCCCTGACCAGCCCTCCACAGGAACACCCTACCCCACACTGACTGTCCCCCTACCCTGTTTTGTCTTCATAGCACCTGTCCCCATCTGACATAGGATACATTTATATGTCTATTTATTGTCAACACCCTCCGCCACTAAAATATCAGTCCCCTGTCATCAGGAAATTTGTTCACTGCTATGTCCTTGGTGCCGGGTTCATAGTAGATACTGAATAATATTTGTTGAATACGGGTGTCCTCAGGGAATGAAAGATAGGCTTTTGGGTGTAAGGGTTTCCTGGGCCTTCTGAACAAAATTGAGTGCAGTCACCAGCCCTGGGCTTAAGAGGCAGCAATGTTGCTACTCACCCTACTTAGGACCTCAGGGAAGTACCTGAGGAAGTACCACATTGACAGCAGGTGACCTCTAAAAGTCTTTCCAATTCTGAAATTATATGAGTCTATGATTTTTTAAAATCAAGGTTTGAGCTCCTTACATTATTCGGCTGGAGCTGAGGGCTGGGTTCACGGGGAAGGGGAAGGGCACATGACATCCCCCACAGGGCAGGGCGCTCTCTGGAGCCGGGCGCTGCGTCGTGAGCAATGGGGAAGGAAGAGCGATTTCACACTGACCTGTCAGGAAACCAGACACCAGGCTAAACACCAGACACAAGGCATTAGACGCCACGGCCATCCTGAGTGCCTCAGAATACAGCACCTGGTAGCCAGTCCTAGAAATGACAAAGCAGAGGCGGTCACTTGGCATCGAGCCACAGAGTCATCCTGGACAAAAAGAACTGTTGGTGTCAGTAGTGCCGCTGCCAGGAAGGGCCATGAGGAGACCATCTCCCCAGCAGGTATGTTCCCTGTCGTTTTCCCCAAAAGCCACACAGACGTGGTGGGGGCAGGAAAAGGGGATTCCCAGATCCCCATGGATACGGAACTCAACAAGGAGCCAGAAAACCCAGCTCTGTCGCTTACTGGCTGCGCGACCCTGGGCAAGTCCCTTAACCTCTCAGAGCCCCTAGTTTCCTCCTCAGGCAAGTAAAGGTAAAGGCTCAGTTTCTCTCAGGGCAAGGTGGGTTACAGCTTGGTCTCAGGCCCATCTCCTCTGCCCACCCCACCTGGCCCTGCCAGCCCCTTCCCTGCAGCCCCACGAACTGTTGCATCAAGCCAGTTTTTAAGCCTTTCTTGGTTTTTGTCCCAACAGGTGGGCAGCTGATGTCCCCATTTTAAAGACAAAGCAAAGCTCAGAGCCTGCAGCTTTGTGGGGAGGATCCTGCCTTCTATGTGACCTTGGTGATTATTTCTCCTCTCTTCACTGATTCCTCATTATAAAGTGAGGGAAATAATGACAGTGCCTACAACTCATAGGATCTGGGGACAGTGAAGAGAGTTAAGAAGTGTGACCACTCTGCTGCTCATATAGTGAGTACAGGTGTCAACGGTTACCCATCCACTGTTCATGCAGCCATCCTGCCCCTCCCAGGTGGCCAGCTCCAGGCCTGTATCTTTGCCATCTTTGTGTATCTTAAATAGTGTATCTCTTAAACAGTGCCAAACACAACTCAGGTTATCAGAGCTCAGGGAAATGTTTGTTGAATGAATGAAAAATTGAGCCAACTGCCCAACTCATTGATGAAATAATAAGTGATTTTTGGAAGATAGCACAAGGGACATCTGCATGACCTTGCAAAGATTTTTAAACAGGACATAAAAGAACCAAAGAGAAAGGGAACAACAATGAATTGGACTATATTAAAATTAAGAACTTCGGTTTAGCAAAAGACACCATTAAGAAAGTGAAAGGTAACCCACCAAATGGGAGAAGATATTTATAATGCATATATCGGACAAAGGATATACATATACAGAATATACAAAGAATTTCTACAAATCAATAAGAAAAAGACAGAGCACCACAAAAGAAAATTGGCAAAAAAACTTGCATAGACATTTCATAAGAGAAGACATTCAAATGTCCAAAAAGCATATGACAAATGCTCCATTTCATTAGTCGTTGGGGAAATCAAAATTAAAACAATATATCTGATGGCTAAGTGGCTAATCAAAAAGAAGGAAAAACAAAAGAAGGAAAACCCCAATTATTGGAGAGTATACAGAGTAAGGGGAGCTCTTGTGTGCTACTGGTAATTAGCTCAGGCTACTATGCAAAACTGTACAGCAATATCCGCTAAAGCTGATCACATGAATACTGTATGCTACAGCAATTTCCACTTCTAGGCATATAATCAACAGATGTGCATTCCTATGTTCCAAAAAATAAAAAACGTGCTAGAATGATCACAGGAGCAATACTAGAATATTCATAATATTCCAAACTGGAAATTATCAAATATTCATCAATAATGGATAAATACATTTTGCTGTATTCACACACAATGGAACTCTTGGTCTGTCTTTCCTTAGATTCTGTATTTGTCTATCTGGCATTCATTTATCACAGGGCCAAACTAATGACCCAAGCTGTACCATAGAAATTAGCAAATGCTACGTATCAAGGCTTTGTTCTCCTGGAGAGCTGGTTGTTAATCCTTTACCAGCACACCACTGATTGACTTTTTTTTTTCTTTTTGGCTATAAGCCTGTGATTCTCAAACTCAAGCTTGCGTGAGAATCACCTGGAGGGCCTGTTGAAACAGACTGCCAGGATTTCTAACTGAGTAGGTCTGGGGTGGGGATGGGGGTAGGACTTGAATTTCTAATAACAAGCTCCTAGGTGATACTGGTGCCGTTGAGAACCACAGAACTGGGGACCTAGAAGGGTGGGTGGTGCACAGGTTACAGGATGGCAGCCCACGAGTAGAATTTGGCTCATACAGTGTTCCTAATAATTTTGAATTTTTCTGCCAGTACTTGGGAGAGTACATGCAAAACTCTGAATTTCTAGCTTCTCTTGAAAAGCCATTAGATCTGGTGACACTGAGCCTGGGTTCCCACAGAATGATGATGGCCTAGAGCTGAAGAGCAACTGGTGCCTGGTTTCTACAGGCATCTGAGTTTGGGACGCTGTTAGATCAACTCCCCCTTTAAAGAGGCAGGGGGCTCTGAGGCCAAAAGAGAGGAAGGACTGTCCGGGAGTTGCCCAGCTATTAAAACAGTGGCCGACACATCACTGGAACCTGTTAACGTAGGTAGGAAAGTGACTATGAGCAAAAAAAAAAAAGGTACAAAAATGGGCCGTTTAAACAAATGAGATACTGAGTTAAAAAACACACTACAAGATCAGGGTAGTCACAAGTGTCACAAAATGTTCGCATAAGAAAAGTGAGACATGACAGAGAAAATATGAAAGCAAAAAATGTAAACAAATGAGATGCCGAGGAAAAGAACATACTGTAACAAGAACAAGATGAGGGTGGCTGCAAGTGTCACAAAATGTGACTCTCCAGTTTTCCCCCATCCCCTCCCCAGCGGGCTTTAGACATCACAACACGTCCAGGCCTAACCATAGAAGGTAAAAACTGCCCCGCCCGATAACAGGAAGCAGACAACATCCCCATTGGTCAAGAAAAAAGGAGACGGGACAATGTCAGGCAGAGAGGCCAGACAAGAAAAAAAGGGATGACACAGAGACCCCAGTGCCACTGTCCCCTGGGACATGTGCCCACTCTTAACCCCTTTAAAAGTGAACTTTCACTTTAATAAACTTTACTGCTTACACTTCAAAATCGTCTCTTCCATGCTTTTAGTCTTCCATCGCGAGCAGACAAGAACTGAGGTGTTGAGGTCAATACCCGGTAACAAACCCATTATTGAAGTGCCCTGCTTCACACAAATTAACCCCCAGCCCCAAATAGAATCCTCCTCACCCCAAGCAGCTCAAGGAATGAGGTCTTACCCACAGATATGATTCCTATAATTTGGAGCTGTGGTTGTCTCTGTCGCTGGAGCCATAAAGGGGCCCAGGTACTGGAAGGGACCCCAGCCCTTCCACGATTTCTCTGCGATGCCTCCAAACAACCAGCTCCTCATCACCCCCTTTAGCCATTTTAATAGCCAGATTCCAGCCGAGTGACCTTGGGCAGATAACTTCCCTAGATATCATTTCTTAGAGTTTGATGATGCCTCACAAGGTAATATGAGGATTAATTGAGATGGCACATGTAATGTTTTTAGCACAATGCCCAGCACTTAGAAGGCAGTCAATACACAGCAGTGATGATTATCAGTACTATTATTGTCCTCACAGTATCAGTTCTCTGTCCTTGTGCCCAATTCATTCTTTCATTTTATGTAATCTACGTCCGCAAATACACAACCTCTAGGAAGCAATGGCTAGGGCTCTTGTGTGTCAAACTGCTCATTGCTGTTCACTATCTGAGGGACACAGAACCTAACTCTGGTCTAGAGGCCACATTCCCACCTTCCAGTGAGACTTCGGCTACAGGGCCCCTGTCCTCCCTGGGCCTCAGGGACGGGCTATGCTTAGCATTTTCCTGCAGTAACTTATTAAGTCCTCCTACTACACAGTGCTAGCCTCTTAACCACAAGTACCCTCCCAATCACCCTGTGAGGGGAGGTACTATCGTCACCTTCATTTGCAATTGGGCGACCATGGCTGAGAAAGGTTCGGTAGCATGCCCCGTTTCAAGACCAGCCTGACTCCAGAGTACAAGGTCATCACCATGACCTAAGCCACAGGCTCCCTGGCTTGGGCTTAATTGACCAGTTCTGTCTGCATTTGTGAGGTCTCAGGCCCACGTGCCTTTGCCCTGTACCTAGGCTGCCCCTTTTGGAAAGAAGAGGTGCCTGGAGAGGTGATGACTCCACACAAGGTAGGGGCTGGGCAGAATTTCCGAATAAAACAGCCAACAGATAATCGCTGAGGCCTACTGAGTGCCTGGTCTAAATGCTTGTACGTAATCCAGCTAAGGGCTCTGGGCACATTTCTTCCTCAGTTGGAAAGGGGTGTGTAGGGGGTAAGCCAAGTGACCCACATGGAATTCTTGGTCCAGCTGATCTGAAGCATCAATAACACAATATAGGTGATTCCTCCAAGCAGACCCGGCAAGCTGAAGGTGTAGTACACGCCGCAGGTATCATGAACCCCCAGCACTTGGTTAAAACACACCTGGGGACAAACATCATCATAAGCAGATTTGCAGGTGAGACCATATTCCCTACCCACCCTTTTCACACACCCTTGGCATCCAGGGCCACCAAAGGGGAATGGACACCGAGGCTTGCGTAAAGAAGCACTTCTCAGGCTTGAATGTGCTCTCGCATCATCCAGGAGGAGTTGGATTTAGCAGGTGTGGAGCGGGGCCTAAGATTCTGCATTTCCAACAAGGCCCCAGGTGGTGCCAACGCTGCTGGTCTACAGGCCACACTTAGAGTAGCGAGGGTCTAGCACAGCCACTATCCACGTTTTGGACTGAGACTGCTTTGTGTGGGAGGCTGACCTGTGCACTGTAGGATGCTTAGCAGCTTCCCTGGCCTCTAACCACTAGATGCTAGTAGCAGCCCCCACCCAGTGTGTCAGCCAAGAATGTCTCCAGACATTGCCAAATGTCCCCTGGGGGGCAATTGAGACCTGCTGGTTTAGTCCAAATTTTAAGAGCAGTCCCAAAGAGAGCGTGACTGCTGGGAAGAAAAGCATCTGACCACACCTCAGATTCTCATCAGGGCTCCTTCAACCTCATCACTTAGCCACCCAGGTAGCCAGGAGCCAACAGATTGGGATATGAAGGCAAATTTGATAAGGCGAGTTGCCTCCTTAGAACCCCGGCTGTCTTCAGAATGAAAACCCAGACCCCTCCACTGGCCCGGGAGGCATGCCTACGCACCCCCTCCTCCCAAGGCTCTGGTTCCAGCACCTCCCTGGTGTGAGCCCTGCATGTCTTTCTGTTCCTTGGTTGGGCCACATGCTCTTCACACCGCTGAAGAAGCGGCCCCACTGAGTAAGAATAAAGCAGATATTCAGGAAAAGCAAAAAAGGAAGTAAAGCAGGGACTTTTTGGGCTCCCCACAACACTCTAGTCCCTGGTGCCAGCCTTCCCTGGGTTCGTTGTCCTTAGGTTCTGTGACTCCTTGATAGCCTTATAACAAATTCCCCCTTCTGTGTGAGCAGACTTGAGTGGGTTCTGTTACTTGCTCCCAGAATCCTAACAAATGCACCATCCAACCAGGGTGGGTCCCTCGCCCCGGCTTTGAAGCTAACATAAGAAAGTGCCAACACCTGCCTGGTGCTGCCCGTGGTATCGCATAATGGCCCGCCGGGGCCCCAGGGTCCTGCTGGTCTAAGCCAAGGCACAGAGTACTAGTTGTCCAGTTTCTTACCGGCAGGCACTCTGCTCCTGCGCTGGAGATGAGCCCAGCCACAAAGCCCAGCAGCATAGCGAGCCAGGGAGAAGAGATCAGGTGACACGAGGCACCAACCGCCACGCCTCCTGCCAGCACTGCATTGTGGATATGAGTCTGCAAGGAAATAGCTTGTGGGAGAGTGCAGTGAGTCCCAGAGAGGACAGCACCTTGCCGAAAGTTACTACACCTGCTGAGAGCAAGGCAGCCCTGGAATGTCCTCCCTGCTTTGCCAATCCCGGAACCATCCCCTCCCGTCTGCTGGGGTTACATGAGCTTCATCAATGGGCTAACTCACTCCGCCTCTCAGGCCCAGGGTGCAGTCACCCTGATGGGGAAGCATTCAGGGAATCAGCTGGAAAGTGCAGGTACTCGGCATCCTAGCCACCCTCACACTCATTAGCCATGTGTCCTTGGACACTGGGAAGAAGGGGGTTTGACTGTACCTACTTCCCAAGGCCACTGTAAGGATTAAGTGAGTTACCACATACAAAACTTTTAGCCCAGTGGCTGGCACAGAACATGAACAAATTCCCAATAAACATAAGTTATTATTATTGTTTTTATTATTATTATTGGCTCCTTGGTGCGTTTGTCACCCTGTGTGACCCAGTTCCAAAAAGCTGGGCCTTGTTCCTGGGTCATGTCTCTGATGCCCTGGAATGGGTGCCTTCCCTTGCTCTTATCTGACACACTTGCCTCCAACCAGGCCTTAGATCTCTGGGCCCTGGGCCCAGCTCCTGGGCTTCTCTGACCTGACGCCCACTCCTGCCTTACTGGGTGTCCCCACCTTGTCTGCTCCTAGACTTCCTGCCACCAGGGAGCTCACCTGTGGGGACACTTGCCTTCCCTTAGTGCTGGAATTACACTGAACCTGCTGTCTGTGGCCACATTCTCTCCACTCCAGGTCCCCTGTCCAGACTTTCCCCAGCACCTCTGGCTGGCTGACCCTGTGGCCCAATCATCACAGAACTTGCTCTGTGTTTGGGTCTCTCTTCTCACCCAGCTCTCCCCACAAAACTCGCACACAGCATCAGCCCACTATATAAATATATATATTCACAATATCCCTGTCCCCTGCTATATTAATAATAGCAACTGGCTGGGTGCAGTGGCTCACACCTGTAATCCCAGCACTTTGGGAAGCTAAGGGGAGAGGACTGCTTGAAGACAGAAGTTTGAGAGCAGCCTGGGCAACATAGGGAGACCTCATCTCTACAAAAAAGAATTAGCTGGGTATGGTGGTGCGGGCCTGTAGCTTCAGCTTCTCAGGAGACTGAGGCAGGAGGATTGCTTGAACCCAGGAATTTGAGGCTGCAGTAAGCTGTGATCATGCCACTGCACTCCAGCCTGGGCAGCAGAGTGAGACCCTGCCTCTAAAAACAAAACAAATAATAGCAGCTAATGTTTGCCTAGAACTTACTCCTCATTAATACTTCACATGCATTGTCGCTGAATTCCCACTTTACCGATAAGGCAGTAGAGGCTCAAAAAGTCAAAGTGGCTTAACCCAGGTCACATGACTAATGCAACACACTTCTTTACTTCTGATTCTGATTATTCCATCCTTGAAATATCTTGGGGAATAGACTATTCTAGCCTATTGCTGCCTACTCTTGCTCACAGTGGCTGGCTTTAGGAACGAGCACAAACGAGGTTCAAACTTAGGTCTGTTTGATGTCCACACTGATGGATCTAATCACTCCGTGCAGGGAGCCTTTGATATCAGTCTCCTGAGTCCCAGAGCCCATTCTGGCCATGCAGCATTCTTCCTAATGCCCCATGACATTGCGGACGAGGCCTTGTCACCATGACCCAGCATGCCCTTTCCCAACATAGGGCTGCCACTGGAGTGGGAGAGGGGTGCGGACATGTGTTACCCAAGTGCCGTCCAAGGGACAGCCCCCTTCTCACCATGTTGATCTTCCCTTGGGGGTGAGCCCAGGCTGACACTGAGGTGGCCGTCACCGTGCTGACCGCCAGGGCGTAGTAGGTGTTGAATATGGCATTCTTCCTTTCGTTTGGATCATTCAGCAGAGCACAGTTGAAACTTGGCCAGAATGTCCACAAGAAGAGGGTACCTAGGGGCCAGAGAGGGACATTGGCCAGGACCACACTCCTCCTCCAAAGGCCTGACCTCCAGGGGCTTCAGATGAGGAGAATCCTAGAGCTATCGCGTCTCCACTTTGTCACTTTCTAGCTATCATCAGCTACATGGGCGAGTCATGTCTCCTGTCCAAATTCTCAAGTCGGCAGAGACCAGCTAAGATATTTTACAGGCAGGGAAAATAAGGCCCAGAGAGATAACATCTAATACAAACTCCAGAACCCCTGAACCCAGTTTGGGATGGCCAAATGCTTATTTAAAAAAAAAAATTAATGTGCTGCTTTAATTTGGCTCTATAGCCTGATGATACTCCTTTGCCTGCTATCAGTCTGGCTGCCTGATTTCCCCTAGGCCCCTCCTGCAGTCTAAGTTCATCGTTTTCACCACAGCTTTTCAATATGCAACTTTGTTACTGTTCCCACCCTAGTGCCTTTCTGCACTCCCAGGCCCTATCTCTTCACCTGCCCAATTCCCTCCTCTCAGTTGAAGAAAACAGGATCGGACAAATTTATTTAAACTCAAGCATAGCGAGTCTTTTCTCTCCATCGGATATTAACGAAGAGAGGTCCCTGAAAAGGAATGCTTAATTTGAAGGTATGAATTTAACAAACACTACTAGAAGAAATTAGTCATCATGACAGACACCCGGGGTAAGTTGGCAAAGGAGAGAGATTTTTCAGCTGAGCCTTTTTTGAGGCTTT
Organism: Mirza zaza; assembly: GCA_008750895.1. Taxonomy (NCBI): domain Eukaryota; kingdom Metazoa; phylum Chordata; class Mammalia; order Primates; family Cheirogaleidae; genus Mirza; species Mirza zaza. Next base: position 69,380 of record VSMD01010652.1, read on the forward strand.
CTGCTTAGCCCAAGTATGAGACCACCCACGCCACCTCGTCCTTACCCAGCATGGCAAACAAACTGGGGCTTGTTGCCGTCCGATCTTTCTCCTGACTTCCACTTGGCAGGCCCCTTGAGAGGCAATAGGCCACAGTCAGCCCGAAATAGGCCGAAAACACGTAGATGTGCATCATGTTCGAGTGATCGTCTATCTGCAACAAAACCCAGCGGGAGCGGTGAGTGTCAGCATCCTCTGCCCGCAGGCAAACCCTCATGTTTCTTGGAGAAAGTTCGAGGCTTCATGTAGGAGGTGTGACTTGAAGCCATGAGACCGGTGTTCAGACCTTACCCAGCCCAACCCATCCAGCCTTCTTCCTTCAGGGGAGCCCACGAGCAGCTGTGTTTTATCCCAGGGAGGTCACTGGCTGGCCTTTGGCAGTAGCTCTTACATGCTTTGGGCTGAGATCACTTAGTTGGGGCAAAAAAGCTGCAGGGACACACAGCCCACTGCTTCCTACTTCTCGGTGGAATTTCAGCTCTGCACGGAGTGACGGCTGATATGAACTTGTAACATGAAGCAAGCAGCCAGACTTCAATATAATATAATATCTAACTTAAGTCTTTAGTAAATTCTAGATAGGTGCTAATTTTGCTTCATGAACATCAAATTTAGCAATCCTTAATAATTTATTTAGCGGGCTATCTGTAAATGCTATCAGCAGTGCCTTCCAAAAATATCCAGAATCAACAGAATTGGTACCACCACTCCCCACAGACTCCACCTTGATTTAAGCCGCCATCACTGCTACCCCAAATCACCGCAATAATCTCCTAACTGGGTGCGCCATTCCCGCCCTTGTCTTCCTACTGACTATTCCGACGAAGCAGCTCAAGTGACCATGTTAAAATGCAAGTCAGATCATGTCATTGCTCTGCTCAGAATCCTCCAGTGGGCTCCCATCTCACTAAAAGTCAAAGTCTGCATAGTTGCTATTCAGTGGTCCCCAACCATTTTAGCATCAGGGGCTGGTTTCATGGAAGACAATTTTTCCGAGGACAGGTTGGGGTGGGAGGTGGAGCTCAGGTGGTGACTGGAGCGATGGAGCGGCTGTAAGTATGCTCGCCTGCCACTCACCTCCTGCTGTGTCTCCCAGCCCCCACTGTTCCTAAGTTTCATGGAAGACAATTTTTCCACAAATGGGAGGTGGAACTGTGGAGCTCTGTGGCCCGGTCCCTAACAGGCCACAGACCGGTACCAGTCAGTGGCCTGGGTATTGGGGACCACAGACCTATAGGACCCTCCAGGACTGCTCTCTCCCTGACCTCTGTGAGGTCACCTCCTAGTCCAGGGGTTCCCTCCTAAGGTCATTCAGCTGCCTGGAATGCTCTTAAGCCCAGCAGATGCATAAGGAGGGCAGGGTGGAGGGGGTGGTTCACCCTGGGTGCAAACAATAAGGAGTGTTATCTGTAGAGGATTTCAAACAATTCTAAAGCCAATTAAATGCCTGTCTGCTTTTAATTAGTGCCATGTGTCAAAAGTTCTTAACAGCATTGGTGATAAAAACTCATCTTGGCAGGTGCAGACCCCTCCCGCCACCCTGCCATTGGTCTGCCACGCCGCTCAGGTACCCACGTGGCTTGTACACGCACGTCCTTCAGGTCTGAGCTCAGAAATCACTCGGCAAAGCCTTCCCTGGCCACCCTATCTATGCTATCTGTGATAATATTTTATCCCCCCAGCCCAAGGCTTCACGTCTCCTTTCTCCATTTTATTTTTTCTCAGTGGTACGTATCACTATCTAACATGTTCTATTTTTTGCCTATTTTATTGTTTATTGGCAGTCTTTCCTTCTGAAATAGAAGTTCCATGACAGTTGTATTTTTCCACCGCCACAGGAGTGCCTGGTACATGACAGGTACCAAATAATAAATATTTGTGAAATGAAAGAATGATGGTAATGAGCCCTTCGTCATATGCAAAGATGAAAATCTATGCAAGTCTCTTATAGAAACCAAAAACAGGGCTTGCACTGTTAATCTCTTCGAGCTCCACCAGGAGTCCAAGAACCACACCTGGAGAGGCTTGGAACGCCCATTTCTTGAGTTGCCTAGACTGAAATGGCTCCGGCCCCTGGCTCTGGTTCTCCCTAAGCTCTCCCACTGAACAAACCCAGCCCGAACTGAAGTTTTGAGGACAGTAAACTCTCAAAATCAGAGCTAAGCCTTCCCCTAGACCAGTTAAACTAGCAAGTTGAAACTGCAGAGAAGAGAGGAGATGGCACTGTATTAATGCAGTCTTTTAAAACAAACAACCCATTATAAAGACCATAATAAAGTAGGAAAAGGTTTATGATGCACTGCTCACAGTGTGCGTTCCATCTCTGAAATTCACCCTCTCTTGACAGCCATGTTTTTATTGTGCGAAGTATCTTCCATGCCAGCTGTAGCTGGTTGGACCAGAGTAGATAAATGACCCAGTGGACTGATCAGATTCTCTCTCCCTGGACCAAGGAATTGAGACTGGGAAAGTGTTATCTCCTGCAGGATCTGGGACATAGGAATGCAGAAATAAATGTGGGTGTGTGGGTAATTTTTCACTAACGAGAAATTAGATGTACAAAGAGGCACGAAGCCAATGGCTGGAGAGCATGGGCTAAAGTCACAAAGTCTTCTCGCATCCAGTTCCAGTGGCTTCCTGGGTCTGGCTGCACCTCCTGTCCTGGGTGGGCCTTGTACTAAATTCCCCTCATTCTGCCTAACAAAGCCCTAATGACATTTTCTTCCTGGGAACCAAGGAGTTGTAATTAATCCTCATATAAAGCAGAGAAAAAAAGCAGAAAATGAAAGTGTGCCTACATGAATCCATGAGCCCACAGTGATATAAATAAATAAATAGATGAATGATAAATGGAGCAGTGCAAGCTCTTCCTTGCAGAAGAATGCCAGCTCGTGGATGTGGAAGGGAAGATGGAAACAGAAAACCAGTATAGGCAATCATCGTAGTACTGATTGGTCCAAGCAAGAACCTATGGATGCTAAAACTAGTGGATAAAAGTTTGATGAGAAAAAGGATTTTTATAGGAAATTATCTCCTCCCAAGATGTTTATTAATTATAAAGGGGAGAATAACTTCACAGTGGAAGATCCTGGCAGACACTATCTTAGCCAAGTGATCAAAGCTAACATGCCTAGGAATGGGACACAGGGACAGCATGACTCCTGACACGGTGTACTAGGAAGGACACACATCACTTTCGTGGAATTCCTGCCAAGCATGCATACCCTCGTTTTTTGAGGAGACAGTAGACAAGCCCACATTCTACAAAATAACTGGCTTGTAACTTCAAAACATGTCAAGGTCATGAAAGATAAGGAAAGATGAAGAAACTGTTCCACATATGGATGGCGTTTAACACATTAACTGCCACGAGAGTTGTATTTAACTCACTTTGGTTTTGACCCCGGGACCACGTGAAGCATATATAAAATCTTGTTGATGGGCCGGGCGCGGTGGCTCAAGCCTGTAATCCTAGCTCTTTGGGAGGCCGAGGTGGGCGGATCGTTTGAGCTCAGGAGTTCAAGACCAGCCTGAGCAAGAGCGAGACCCCATCTCTACTATAAACAGAAAGAAATTAATTGGCCAACTAAAATATATATAGAAAAAATTAGCCGGGCATGGTGGCACATGCCTGTAGTCCCAGCTACTTGGGAGGCTGAGGCAGCAGGATTGCTTGAGCCCAGGAGTTTGAGGTTGCTGTGAGCTAGGCTGACGCCATGGCACTCACTCTAGCCTGGGCAATAAAGTGAAACTCTGTCTCAAAAAAAAAAAAAAAAAAAAATCTTGTTGATGTTCTTATTGTTACAATTAATATTGACAATTTAATTCTAAAAACGTGGATTAAGTGGACGTTAATACATTTTATTTTTCTGTTTATGTTTGCATTTAAATTATACTCGAAGTTTTTATTCTATTTTCGTAATAAAATGCTGCGGCCACAAGGAAACATTTCTGTTTTCTTTGTGTGTGTGTGTGGCAGTCAACGTGTTAAGAAGACATGAGAGCTAAATGCAAGGTGTGACCCCAGACCAGAAAAAAATTTTTTTTCTTTATACTAGACAGGATGCTGTTGAGACAATTAGTAAAATTTGAGTATAGTAATCATGTTGTAGCAATGTTAATTTCTCAATTTTGTTAACTGAACAATGGTTATGTAAGAGAATGTCCCTATTTTTAGGAAATCTACACTGAAGTATTTAGGGGTTAAAGTAGTATATACAAATAAATGAACAGAATCAAAAATTAATAAATAATGAGAACTTCCAATATTCCCTCTTTAGACCATCATTCTTTTTTTCCCCCAAAGAATCCCCAATTCTCTTGAAGAAGACACCATCGCAGTCTCTCCTCCATGCTGTGGTCATCTCTCTGCCTGTGGGCTGCTCCTGGTCACCGCAGCTGTCAGCACCTGCCCTTCAGCCTTTCTCTCCATCACTCTTCCCAAGCATCGCCTCGGTCCACCCAGCTCTTCCCCTCTTAGCCCCTTGGCCTCTCTCTTATATCTTTCCCTCCATAACATTTCTGCCACCATATCCTCTGTCAAACCTTAAGCCTTGTCATGACCTGTAACTGTGCTGCTTCCAGAAACTCAGTTGCAAGCATCCCACCTATAGCAACACCACCTCCCATCTGTCTGGCTCACTTCTTTTTTTTTTTTTTTTTTTTTTTTTAAGACAGAGTCTCGCTTTGTTGCCCAGGCTAGAGTGAGTGCCATGGCGTCAGCCTAGCTCACAGCAACCTCGAAATCCTGGGCTCAAGCGATCCTCCTGCCTCAGCCTCCCGAGTAGCTGGGACTACAGGCATGTGCCACCATGCCCGGCTAATTTTTTCTATATATATTAGTTGGCCAATTAATTTCTTTCTATTTATAGTAGAGACGGGGTCTTGCTCTTGCTCAGGCTGGTTTCGAACTCCTGACCTCGAGCAATCCTCCCGCCTCGGCCTCCCAGAGTGCTAGGATTACAGGTGTGAGCCACCGCACCCGGCCTGGCTCACTTCTTTAAATCTCCCCACTTCAATAATTCCAATCGACCGAGCCCAATCAGCAGTGGCAGGGATGAAAATAACAGCCTGCCATGGCACCTACCCCGGGCCAGGCACTGTTCCACGCACTTTATATATGTTAACTTGTTCAACCCTCACACCAGCCCTACGAAGTGGGTACTACTGTTATTAATAATACTGTGTGGTGCTCTAGGGCTCCATCCTCAGACTCCATGTCTCTGCTGATACCCAGCCCTAGGTGATCTCCTTGGGTCTCCTGGCTTTACCCACCATCTATACCCTAACAACTCCCAAATTGACATCCCTGGCCCCGACCTTTGCACTCAGCTTCAGACTTGTACGTTTCCATGCAGTGTCTTTACTGGGATGCTTCATACACGTCTGTAGCCCTCGCCTTAACCCTAACCCTACCACAGTCAACGCCGAACTCTGGCTCCTCCCTCCCAGATCTACTTCACCCCGAGACGCTCCCTGTCTCGGGAAACGGCATCATCATTCACCCAGTTGCTCCAGATCAAAACCTTGGGGTCATCGTGACCCTTCTCTATGTCTCACACCCCATGTGCAGTCCATCAGCAAATCCTGCCTGTCCTGCCCTCAGAATGTAGCCAGGCCACCTCTTCCCACCTCCCCTACAGCTATTGTCCCAGTCCAAGGCCGGATTATTGCGAGAGGCGCCTCTTTTGTTTCAACTGCTTCCTCCCTTGCCCCTTCAGCAGCCAGAGTTCTCTTAAAATGCAAGTCAAACCATAGCTCTCCTCTGCCCAAAGCTCCCCAACACTCCCTGTGTTTCTCAGAGTGAAATCCAAAGTCCTTACTCTGGGATACTGAGGCATAGCAAAGAGACTTCATGTTTTTTTTTTTTTTTTGTAAACATGCATCATCTCATGTAATTAATTCAATTACTCCCCCAAACCCTATGTGGTAGTACTGTTATCCTCATGTTACAGAGGAAGAAACTGAAGCTCTAGGAGGTTAATTGCCCAGAGTCACATGGGGGCCTATGGCAGAGCTGGGATACACACCCCAGGCTTTGACTCCAAGTCCTGTGCTCTTTCTCCTAAACCAGGCCGGGACTCTGGGTTCTCCCATGGGCCCTGCCAGTATTTTGCTATGTGATCTTGGGCAGTCCCTTCCCCTCTCTGGGCATCAGCTTTCTCCTGTGTGAGAGGGGGAGGTCAGTATCATCACTCAGGGTCAGGGCGATAGCAGAGGCCTGGGAGAGCCACGTGGACTAGCCTCACTTTCACAGCTGGCTTCAAACTTAGACTTGACCATCTCTCCCAGTGAGATCGCGTGTGCAGTTACCGACACACGCTGGTCTGAAAGAAGACGCTGGCCATACAGCTTGCTGTGACCACTGCTGGTGGGGCCCTGGGAACTGATTCTCTTTTTATATAACACATAATTATCCTGTGAATAGCACAATCCTACAGGATCATATTGTGGAAGTTACAGGCATTAGTTGACTGTGTTTAAACATCTGGCATAAACCACACTTTTGTAACCCCCTTTCGGCCTATATTTATATTTTTAAAACCCCAGAAGCCTCATCGAAGGGAGGCAGGGCCCATCCACCGTCTCGCCCCTCTTCCCCAAGGTCCCTTCTCATTGCCCTGTGACTCACATTGAGGAAGCGCCTGTTGACCATCCTCATGGTGCTAAAGGCTGTCACCTCCAGCGGCACCATCACCACCAGCTGCAACAAGTTAGCCTTCCCCAGGATGGCTCCAAGAGAGATCAGCACCGACATGGCGCTCATGGTGGCCAGCTGAACTCTGGTGGAGAGAAAGAGCCAGGATGACTGAGAAGGAAGGATGCCGCTCCTTCATTTATTCAACAAACACTGCCGGGCACCTACTCTCTGCCTGCCATGATTCAAGGCCCAGAGGATGCAGCAGGAGACAAGATTTCCAGCCACATGGAGGCTGATGCTGCAGTCCAGAGTTTCCTTTGTGTCTTACCCCATCAAGGTGGCCTCTATGCTCTGAGAGATTGCTCTGCACACACTGGTGGCCCTGAGGTTGCTCCAAGGTGAGGTAAGGAGGCGGACTGTTCCCTCGGACCCCTTTGTGGTATCTGACACCTGGGGATTCTGCCCACGGATTCTTCTCTTCTGCCGTCATCACTCACGGATGCTCGATAGAGGGCGCTCTTCACCCGCTGGCCCACCCATGCAGCCACCCCATCCTCTACCAGGGCCACTGTCTCCCTGCTCCCCCTCCCCGGCAGTGGAAAGAGCCTGGGTTTGGAAGTAGGACAAGCCTGGCTTCCAGTCCTGGCTTTGCCACCTGGGCAGCTATTTGATATTACTGACCCCGTTTCTCTATCTGTAAAATAAGAATAATACTTATCCCCTGGTAGTGCAATGGGCATTGAATCAATATTCTTCCTACGGGTGTATCTAGCACCAAAACTGGCACCAAGAACTAAGTGATGCATAGAGGTCGGCATTATTAACACTGTTACTGGGTCCTTCCTTCCCTTGACAAATGAGCTCAGTGTGGGGCTTCAGGAGGAGCAAACAATGTCTGCCTTCAAGGTGCTTATGATCTGGCTGGGCAGACAGGGCTTACACCACGAGCCTGTCAACTAAGAATATCTGTGATCTGTGATATCACAAGGCTGGAGTGGTTCATTGGAAGGACAGAGCAATGCTGACATCTTCAGGGAGGACTTCCTGGAGGAGGTGGCACTGAACTGGATAATTCATGGACATCCACTCTCCCCAGAGCACCTTGCTCTGAGTCTCTCTCCTCTCCCTGGGAGTTATGATGATAATGCTACCACCACAGCGACAATGATAATAACGATTTCTTGAGCATAATGCACAACAGACTTATATCACCTCATTTAAGTTTTGATCCTCTGAGAGACCCTCTGTAAAATGGTGCTAGGTTAGCCCCTCAGCACCCCCATTTTACAGAAGAGGACACTGAGACTAGAAAATCTGAATTTTTAGAAACGGCCACACAGCCAGTTGATGACAAACGTGAGGTTCCAACCCAGCTGGCCTAGATCCAAAGTCTGTGCTCTGAAGTCTGGACACAGCTTCCCCAGCTGACATAGTGTCCTGCTTAAGGATCAAGGAGCTCAGAGGGGGGTTTGGAGAAGGGCAAAGGGCACAGGGAAGCAGCCTTATAAGGACCAGGAATTATTAAGAATAAGAGGTTCCCACCTTCCATCATGCCTGGACAGCGTGTGCCTTCTAAGTGAGCATGCATTTCATTGACAAAGGCTTAACTCAGGAGTGTGTGTGCCAACTGTGGTATTTCAGACCGTACGTGCCAGCTGGCACCAGGGAGTTGCTGAGACATTGCAATGCATGGGTGAGGGGTGCAGTCTTGAGTCTAGGCTTCCTGGGCTGGAATCCTGATCCAGCCACTTCCTGGCTGTGTGATCTTGGACAAATTACTTAACCACTCTGTGCCTCAGTGCCTTCATCTATAAGGTGGAGGCAATGCCTCTGGAGCTGTTGTGAGGGCCAAGGGAGTTGATGTAAGTCAAGTGCAACAAGGGGGTTTGATATTGCTATTATCCTCTAGGGAGAGTCCTCTTGGATCACTTAAAATACAGCATTGAAATATTGTACCTTTTAGGGTTCCTTTTATTTTTGTTTTTGTTCTTATAACCATTTACCAAATTCTTAGTATATGAAGAAAATAAAGGAGGGCAGAGTTGAATAAAATAGGCCGCTGGGACTCAGGCAGACCTGAGTGAGGCCAAGAGAGAGTACTCTGTCCCAAGAGGCAGGCCTAGGCACCACCTGTCAGCCCTGCCCTGGCCAGGACTGGTCAGGAAGGAGCCCATTGTTCAAATGGGCAAAGCCAGTCTCAGCGGGGGGCACAGCTAGGAGGGTCTAGTATTCAGGTCTGGGGCAGGGGAGTCACTCAGGCTGCGGATGCCCCGTGTTGTCTTCCTGGATTGAGTGGAGAGCGAACAGGTCCCTGTGGACAGGAGAAGGGAACAGCCCTTAGACACCTTCTGCTCCAGACTGCCATGGTGCAGAGGCTGAAGGCTAGTGTGACCTTAAGTCAAGGCAGCAGAAATGCCAGACCAGGGCCACCACTGTCAGAATTCCCCCAGGGTGCCCTTTGCCACTTCCCAGGTGGATACCAGGGGTTATTGAATCCACATGGGGATTACCTCTAAACTTCGAAAAAGAAAAAATGTGGATAGTCCCCCCTGCACAGGGCCAGTGTGGAGCTGGCTAGACTGTTTTTCGTGTATGACCACTCTGGAGAGTGTGGAAAGGGTTACAGATGGTTAGAAGCTGAAGCCATCTCTACCATTGAGCTGTGTGGCCCTAGGCAAGTGCTTAAGCCTCTCTGAGCCTCCTTTTCCTTACCTGCATATCAGTAGGCCCCTACCTGGAAGAGTTAAACAAAATAATATTTGTGGAGTGGCTGGCAAAGTGCCTGGCACAGCGCCTGGCTCATGGAGAGATGTGCAACAGCCACACCCAGAGGTTTAGCAGGGGCTCAGAGGGGAGGCTGGAGTGACCTGGAGAGGTCCCCAGGGTGCCTAAGATGAGGATTTACCATCTTCTGGGCAGGACAGAGATTCAGAGTTGGATAAAACAAAAACATAACTTTTAAGGAAAAATTTAATCTAATTCCTCCTATCGAGTGCTAAGACCTTTTTAAAAAGTGTATAGCTTGGCCAGGTGTAGTGGCTCACACCTGTAATCCTAGCACTCTGGGAGGCCAAGGCAGGCGGATTGCTCAAGGTCAGGAGTTCAAAACCAACCTGAGCAAAAGCAAGACCCTGATTCTACTAAAAATAGAAAGAAATTAATTGGCCAACTAAAAATATATAGAAAAAATTAGCCAGGTATGGTGGCACATGCCTGTAGTCCCAGCTACTCAGGAGGCTGAGGCAGGAGGATTGCTTGAGCCCAGGAGTTTGAGGTCGCTGTGAGCTAGGCTGACACCATGGCACTCTAGCCCGGGCAACAGAGTGAGACTCTGTCTCAAAAAAAAAAAAAAAAAAAAAAAGTGTATAGCTTGACGTGTAGCTATTACCCAGGTTAACATAGAGAACATTTTCTGCACCCCATAAGCTTATTTTGTGCCCCTTCCTAATCAAGATCCACCTCCTTGCCTGAGTAACCACTACTCTGGATTCTGGCACTATAGGTTAGTTTTGCAGATTCTTAGCCTTTCATGTAAATGCATCCACATGGATCACAGTTAATCTAAGGAAAGCCTGGCTATTTCTTTACCACCAGCATATGTGGACTAAGAGTCCTTCCTTTTCAAGAGGCTGTCTCTCTGGGTGTGACATTTCTATTTCTTTTTGTCTAATCTCTTTTTCTTAATTTTTCTATGAATGCATATTGTAACTTTACAAAATCATAATTGATAATTTTAAAAACATGCAGGGAGACTTGGACCCCTTGTGATATCACAGAGTAGGACTGACTGATAAAATACAAGATGCCCAGTGAAATTTGAGTTTTAGGTAAATAATGAATAATCTTTTAGTGTAAGGATGTCCTAAATATTGCATGGGATTGGTGCTAGAAAGAGAAGGGGCTATCCCAGATCTTCTAGACCTGTGCTCTTGAGCTCCATGCTCTCAAGGACCCATAAGCAATCCATCCACCATCCTGGTACCTGAAGAGTGTGATGACCACCTTCCCAGTAAAGACGTTTTCCAGGAAGCCATCCAGCAGAAGTGCCCACTGCACCCCGAGCACCAGCAGGAAGAGGCTGAAGGCCACACTGCTCCAGCTGTATCTCCGCAAAGATGAGGCCAGGAAGCCCATGCCAAGGGCTGCCATGACGGTGACGTCCTGGAAGCCTGCCCAGGGAGGAGAGGGCGAGAAGGAGAAGGGGGAAGCAGACAAGGCGGAGGGTGGTGAGTTTTACAGATGGCAGCTGGCTCGAATATTTGTGATCATTTACAAGTGCTTGGGCAAGTTACTTCTCCTCTTTGAGCCTCCATTTTCTCATCTGAATAACGAGGATAATACCGAGGTAAGGATTAGAGGAGCTAAGGCTGGTTAAGCACTTAAGGCAGGGCCTGGCCCCTAGTGAGTGCTCAGAAAATGTAGCAATTATTGCTATTATTAAACATAATGATATGAACACGTGCAGAGCATCACGACCTGTGCTTGGCACATAGTTGACACTCAGTGTATAAGGTAATTGCTGCTGTTATTAGGATCAGGTCCAACCCCCTGGTCAGGCACGTGGCAAAATAAGGCCACAGCAGCTGAGTGACTTGGCGCAGGTCGCACAGGAAAGAGGGGGCAGGGGCAGGCCCAGTGCTTCTGTTGGTGAGAACGAAATTATCTTTGCAGAAAACCTCTCTCTCCCTTTGCCACCTGCGGTGAGGGACCTGGTAGGCTAGCAGAAAACACCAAGAGGCCTTCACCTTTCCTGGCCTCAGATCCTGAGCACGGGCTGCTGTGGCAGGTGAGCGAGAGAGACGCAAGCGACGGCAGGGAGAGGTCTAGCAAAGGGGAAAAGTGAGCACTTTAATTCCAATTTTGAAAAATGGTTAACAGCTTGGTCTCTAGAACTAGACAAACTTGGGTTCAACTCAGGGCTCTGGCACTTTCTAGCTGTGTTGTCTTGATCTAGTTACTTAACGTCTCTGAGTTTTAATAACAGCCTACACTTATTATTTGCCACGTGCCAACACTGTTTTAATCACTTTACATAGATTATCTTGTTTCATTCTCTCAACCGCCCTTTGAGGTGGGTGCTGTCGGAATCACCATTTTACAGATATGAAAACCAAGGCACAGAGGCCTTAAGTAACTTCCCAGGTGGTAGAGCCAATATTTAAATCTCAACAGTCTGTTGGACCCTGGGCCTTTGACTATCTGCCCTCTTCATGTTCTCATCTGTTTACAGGGGAGAAATAATCAAACCTCTTCCATTAGGTTGCCAGGATCAAATGGTATAATGCATGTGATTGCTCAGAATAGTAAAGGCTATTTTCTCAATAAAAACCAACTATTTTCACATGGGTGTAAATGCCTGGAGAGAGATCTACAAAGATTTTTTTTTTGTCCCCAAAGATATTATGTCTGAGTTTGGGAGATTTTTACTTTCTCTTATTTTTATTGTTTAAATTTTCTGCAACCAGTGTGTAGACAATAAACAATTTTTTTAAAAAAGGGAAAAAAGCATGGGCTTCGAGTTCAGACAGCTCTGTCTGATCCCAGCTTTATCATGTGCTATTAGGTTAAACCTTACTAGATCGCCAAGAGTTAACTATGTTGACCTTATAAAAATGATAATTTATATGTTTCAACCGCACAGCCCTGTGGCTTTGTACACTGCTTACTTTCCTCATGAGCAATTATACCTAGCTCAGAGGGACCCAGGAAATCTGAAGCAAATAATGTTTTGTTCGAGTGTTTGCCACAGTACCTGGCACACGGAGAACATTCAACAAACGGTGGCAATTCATCATCATTATGATAATCACAGCAATAAGGACTCACCTGCCACTGGTCTCCAGCCCTGATTTGGATAACAATGAGGAAGCTCTGATTATCAGAACTCTCCAAAGTCTCAGAAAGCCCCTTGGATTTACAGAGTCCATTTAAATTCATTTCCACTGAAAAATACGCATACCTAGGGTCTGGCACAGAGGATTTGGGTGGGTGTGGATATTCCCAAATCAATCTGACAACATCAGGATATAGGGGGCCCCCAGGGACCTCAAATGACTTGGGCATTTGGGGAGTGGGAGAGAAGTGGGCATTAGGGAGGATTCAACTCTCTGCACCTCCTCTGACATGGGGGAAGGGAGGCGCAGGGAATGCTTTCATCTCCTGCTGGCATCTTCTTAGGAGTGGGGGTGGGGTGGGGTGGTGAGGGCACATTTTGTACAGGGGTTCCTCCTTGGGATCACTCAAATTCCTTCAGGAGCCAAGGAGGAAATATGTGTATGAAGGTGCACATTGGGGAGCAGTGAGGCCTGTGGGTAATTGGAGGCTGCATGGCCCACTGGAGATATTCAAATTCAACCTTTTATTAAACACTGTTAAACAAAAATGTATCTGCCATTTTGCAGCAACACTATATGCACAGGGTCCAGACTTACTGAAGATTCCATGAGTAGAGAGATCCCTTCATTTCCCTCCCATTTTATAGAAAGGGACCAGAAAGAGCCTGGGACTGTCTCAAGGCTACACAGCACAACAGCAGCAGAGCTCAGCTCTGAACTCCTGGAGCAGTGCCCTTCCACCGGCTAGCCTGTCCCTAGTTCTTTTTCCCCTCACCTTGCTAAAGGACTTTAGGCAAGTCGCTTGCCCTCTTTGGGCCTCAATTTCCCTATCTGTTTGGGCCCCAATTTCCCAACATAGGAGTTGGACTAGATACTCTCTAAGTCTCTTACAGCTCTGGAATATTCCAAGGAGGGGGCCAGCAGGAGAGTAGGGAGAGGAGAGTCACCAGTATAAGGGCAGAGGTGGGACCCTAAAATTAGAAAGTCAGAGGATCCTGGGTGGGGGACTTTATCAGACACCCCTGCTGCCCCAATTCTGGGCATAAGAGCTGAGGGCCTTGCTCGCCAAGGCTACGTGCCATCCCCTAAGGAAGGAATTGTGTTTCAGCCAACAAGATGGAATTAGGGCAGCAGTTTCCACCCCAGACTGGTCAAGAAATAACATTTGGTTTCAGGCCTCCTCTCCCCAGGCTCCTGCCTCCTTACACTTTCTTTCCTAGCCTCCTGGGGCTCTGGGCTCATACCTACTCCTCTGACGTCTCACTACCTGGGCCCTGCCCCAGGGCTGGGTCCCCGCTCAGAGCAGCCCCACTGCGGCAGTCTCCGCCTCTCACAGCCTGGTCCGCACCCCCATCAGCCACGGTGTGATAAGCTGATGGGGGGTAAGGTGTTCAGGGGTGATAAGGAGGTGCTACAGGGGCCCCCGTGACTGGGCCAGGGAGGGAATTTTATAGTGTAAAGCAGGCCTTCAGGAAAAGCTTATGAAAGCCCCATGACTTGGAGAAAGAAAGTCTAACCTGGGAGCCCAGCCGGAGAGATGAGGCAATAATTACCATCAACACGTAATGGCAGGCACCGGGCCTTACAGCCCACAGCGACCTCGTGCAGTAGGTACTATTGATTGTCCCCATCGGAGGGATGAAGAAAGGCAGCTACAGAGAGATGCTATTAATATAACTGGCCCAAGTCACCTGGCTAGTAAATGGGGACAGGATTTGAAGCCCAACTACCTGGGTTTACTCACTGTACCATCCTGTCCCTCCATGTAGCACATGCAGTGTAATGGTGAAGAGTGCGGGGCTCTGAATCAGGTGGGCAGGATTCAGAGCCTCGCTTCACCTCTGTGTCCCGGCTTCCTCATCTCTAAAATGGACATGAAACAATGGCACCTGCTCAGTGATTGCTGTGGGCGTTGAGCTTGTTGGCTCATGCAAATAACTTTGCCCAGCACTGGGTGCATAGTGAGTGATGGTAGCTATTATGCCATGACTGCCACTTATTAGCTGTTGGACTTTAGGCAAAACTGTTCCTTCTTCAGACCCATTGCAAAGAGTCCACTTGCAAAGAGTTCATTTGGATGATAGCAGTTTGGCCTTTTGAGTCCATCTCCATGGGCAGCTGCCTCCTCCAGCCTGGTGCTCCTGTGATTCTGGATCTGTGCTGCCTCCACTCTTGCCCCTCCCTCTGGCCTGCAGAAACTTCAGCACTGACATCTCTGATGCCAGACCCAGCTTTTGTCCCCCAGGCTCCAGGCTTGACCTCCATACCGTGCTCCTCACTGCTGACTGGGAAGATCTTGGTGCCATCTGTGGAGCTCCATGCTGCCACCTCCTCCCTCACAGCCTCTAGTCCCACCCACTCTCTTCCCCGCAGCAGCCTGGGAAAAGAAAAAGAGATTTTCCAAAGGGGAAGCCCAGGGCTGAGATGCGGAAGGTGCCAGGGTTTGGGGTATTTACATGTCACTGGGAACATCCCTCTTGTCTTCTAGGAGCCCTTCTCCCTGCCTCTGAAGAATATGTGGCTGGGGGAGGGCCACTGGGTGGTATCCACAGTACAAGGCCCAGGATGGTCCCCCAATTTGGCAGCCCTAGTTTAGCTCTTTGTGGCAGTAGATTGTTACAGTAATGGCCCCTAATGAACTACCAACTGCCCAACATGTGAATAAGGCCACCTGAAGCCACCCTGCCCCAATCAAACCTCTAGGCAGTAGATGCATGAGTAACCCTAGGTGAAACCAACAGAAGAACTGCCTAGCTGAGCCCAGCCCAATTGCTGAATGGACCATAGATTCATGATCATGAGTAAATAAAAAGGTTGCTATTTTAAGCTACTAAGTTTGGGGTGATTGTTATGCAGCAATAGATAACTGATGCACTCTGTTTCCCCTAAGCAAAGTATCTCTCAGGCTGCTCAACTCTAAGTCCAGAATGAACATATCATTGTTCACTTACCCCACAACCTGTTCCTGCCCTTGTGCCTCTCATCTCTGGACCTGGTGCCTCTACATGCCACATCATACATCTGCAGCCATCCTCTGCTCCTCCCTCTTTGCACCAAGTGCACAAGTGCAGCTGATTTTAGCCCCTAAATATCTCTGGAATCCTTGCTTCCTCTCCACTGCTCTGGCCCATTTGGCTTCATCATAGATCATCCAGACTAGTGTTCATTAGAGCAAGGAATACATGCCTCAGATGACACCCAAGACAATCAGCAGGGGTGGCTGGAAGAAAATGTTAGCACTTCTAGTTTTATTTATTTTTAATCTAAAAAATAAAATAATAAAGTTTACTAATAATAAAAGCTAACACTTTTTTCATCAGTCTTTATGTGTGTTAATTTTTTAATCCTTTTAGTAACTTAATGAAAAAGTTCTATCACCAAATAATAGAGGTTGTATAATTTCCCAAGGTCTCACAGCTAATAAGATGCTGAGGCAAGATTTGAATCAGCCTAGGACCAGGAGTTCTCAAACTTTCATTTGCATTGAAATCACCTAGAGGGCTTGTTAAAACACAGATTGCTGGGCCCCACCCCCAGGGTTTCTGGTCACTATGTCTGGGCTGGGACCTGAGAATATGCATTTTAATACATTCCCAGGAGGTGCTGAGTCAGCTGTCCTGGGGACTACACTTTGAGAATCCCTGATCTAGGCTATTTTACCTCCAAAGGAATTTGTTGAAGTTTGCAACTCTGCAAGTATTTAATATTCAGATTAACCCTCACTTGCTCAGGATATCAGATAGCCTCAAGTCTCCTTGCTTTGAAAGGTGTCTCTTGTAGTTTGGATGTTTGGCCCCTCCAAATCTCACATTAAAATCTGATCCCCAATGTTGGAAGAGAGGATTAATAGGAGGTGTTGGGGTCCTGGGGATCAGATCCCACATGAATAGCTTAATGTTCTTCCTGGTGGGGGATGGTGAGTGAGTTCCCCACTCTATTAGTTCCTAAAAGAGCTGGTTATTAAAAAGAGCCTGGCACCTCCTCTATCCCTTTCTTACTTCCTCTCTCACCATGTGATCTCTGTACACTCTGGCTCCCCTTCGCCTTCCTCCATGAGAGGCAGCAGCCTGAAACCCTCACCAGATGCCCAATCTTCAAGCCAGTAGAATCGGGAGTCAAATAAAACTTATTTTTTCTTTATAAATTACCCAGCCTCAAATATTCCATTGTAGCAACACAAAATGGACTAAGACAGTGTCCTAAGGAAATACTGGGCCGCTGGGAAGGATTTGA
This sequence comes from Mirza zaza, assembly GCA_008750895.1. Classification (NCBI taxonomy): domain Eukaryota; kingdom Metazoa; phylum Chordata; class Mammalia; order Primates; family Cheirogaleidae; genus Mirza; species Mirza zaza. The sequence continues at coordinate 86,126 of VSMD01010652.1, forward strand.
TATGTGTTTCTCTATATTTGCATGTAACCACTAATGATAGGGTTTTTAAAAAATTTTAACTATTATGGAAAATTTTAAGCATTGACAAAAGCAAAAAAACAGCATGGTGACCCCATGTACCCATCTCCAAGCTTTGATAATTGTCACATGAATACAATCTTGTTTTTATTATCCTTCTCCACTTTTTCTCTTTTTGTTTTCTGGCATAAAGCAAAACCCAGATATCATATTTTAATATGCTTCTCTAAAAGATAGGGTCTTGAAAAAAACTATCATCTTTTATCACATCTAACAAAATTAACAATAATTTCTGCATATCATATGATATTCATGTTATATTCAGAGATTTCCTGATTGTCTCAAAAATGTCTTTTTAGAATTGGCAGGTTTGAATAATCAATTCCAGTTTGCATGGACTGGATTAGATTCAGAGTATTGACAGATTAAATTACCTAGGTTTCACTCAACTAACCTTCACAAAATGGCTTAAAAGACTCTTGCAAAGAAGCACAGATTGGAGGCAAAACAATAATGGCAGCCAAGTGAAAAAAAAGGAAAGAGCAGAGTGATACTTCTCCTTGTGCAAGTTCTTTGTAAATCACATCTGAGGATAAAAAAACAAAGCCAATCTAATCAGATTTGACAAGTCACCCAAGACAACACCATTGTCTCCCCTGCCTGGGGCACAGGCTCTCCAGGGACATTTCATACCTATGGTAGCAGCTCAGTGCAGGGGTGAAGAACACAGACCCTGGAGCCAACTTACACTATACACAGTAGCTCCTACAGCCACTAGTTATAAGACGAATGACTCAACTCCATTGTAAAAGGGGGCTATGATGCAGAATGGCTAAGCACCTGGAAACTATAAGTAGGATGCCTAAATTTAAGCCTGCAGTGCTCTTGCTGGCCAAGAGACCTTGGGCAAATCCTTCAATGTCCCTGTGCCTAGTTTCCTCATATGAAAAACAGAGATTATAATAGTACCCACCTCATAGAGTTGTTGTAAGGCATTTAGGATAGTGCCTGGTACACAGTAAGTGGTCAATAAATAGCAGCTCTAATCATCATGTGTCTGGATCCAACATTGGATATAATAAATGGTTGAATGAATGAACGAATTGGATTGGATTGAAAAGAATTAAAGTAAATCGAACTGAACTAAAATCTCACTTGTCTGGTGCTGAAAGCCTGTCTCTGGGCCAGCCCCTTAAGTGGTGTAGCTGCTTCCCTCCCGAGTCATCTGTCCTACTTGCCACTGCCATGGCCCCAGGATGCCTTCCCTTTGCTTCCAGCTAACTAGTCAGTTAATGTCACTTAGGAACAAGCAAGCCTCACCAGGCTCAAGCTTCAACTCCGTCTCAGGGACCTCCCTCAAGGAGGCCCATCCATTATCATAAACAATGTATCAGCCCATAGAGATGCTTGAAATTCATCTTAATTTTTTTTTGAAAAAAAAGCAAAGTCACACCACGGTGGACATCTGTCTTGTTTACAGTTGTCTCATCACAGTCTGGGAATATTTTTAGCTGAATATAAAATACCCACCATCCTCCCCTCCCTTGTGGCTGTGCCTTCTGGCTCTGGAGTTTCAGACAGCATGCAGACTGCCCAGCCCTAAGTGAGAAGGCTGGGGTGTGGGCTTGGGGGAGGGAAGCAACAGGCTAAAGCTTCCAAAAAAAAAAAAAAAGGTGGGATAGAAATGAGCAAGAAAGACCAAAAAAAGGAAATAAAAGACAAAAACCCAACAACATGAAACTCCTTGCCACTAAGGAGGGAAAAGTAGGGGAAGCAGACAGACAGAGAACTATGAAGACCATTTGGCACAGGGAATTCAGGGAATGCCAAAAAGGATGCCTCTCACTCTGCTTTGACAAATCAAGGAAGGCTTCATGGAAGAGGTGATGCCCAGGCTGCTCCTAAAGGAGAGCCTGCATGGTTGGCTGGGTCTTGGCGCGATCTGTGGAAGAAGATCGGGGAATCCCTTTCCTTGGGGATTTTGTGGAAAGGAACATCTGTGCCCTTGGAGAGCCACAGTCCTCCCCCAGCCCTGGCCCTGCTAGTTGCCTTTGTGACCACTTTTCCAGTACTCTCACCTCGATAGGTCTCCATGAGTGTCTTCTGATTCTTCGAGGACGTGTCATAGGAGGTGTAAAAAAAGAAGACGAGAATGAAAGCTGCCTCCAGCGCTAAGGCCCACCGGGGCAGGCAGACCCGGAGAGACGGCGGGTACTTGGAGCCCATCCTGTGGCTGCCTCAGTGCAGGGGTTCTACTAACACCAGGCCTCACCCCTCTGCCGACACCGACACCTACTCGAGGGAGCTATAGGGGAGACCCGCCCGCCAAAGGCCTTATCTCAGACCGCAGGGCTGGCCCTGCTGGCCTATCTGTGCAGGTAGGGAACAGGGGGAGTAGGATGGGGAGGGGGAAGACATGCATGTGTTCCAACATTCATTCATTCATTCAACAAGCAGTTGCTGAGTTCGCGCGACAAGTTTCTATTGTGCTCAGTATTAAAAAGGGTATTCTATTCCCTCGACACCCACACACAATCCTTCTTTACTCATTCCTTCAGCTCATCTTCCCCATATCCTTGTAAGAAAAGCAGGGAATGGATCAACACTCTATGAATGGGGAAACTGGGGCTCAGAGAGGGCTTTCTTTGTAAAACTTTACCATGTGACAGAGAGGGTACCCAGTGAGCTCTTAACAATGTACTGAATGGGAAGGGGAGGGAAGGGGAGGGGAGGGGAGGGGAGGGAAGGGAAGGGAAGGGAAGGGAAGGGAAAGGAAGGGAAGGGAAACAAAGAAGGATATCCTGGGGAGGATACAGACATGACCCACACAGAATGGACTCCTCAGAGTTATACAGTTGAAATTACTTATATCTGAATTTGTACTTAAACCTACTTGTTTCTAAGCATTTTAAGGGGAGGTGGGGGAAGAGAAAGAAGGGTCGGATTTGGCTCTAGTAAAAACCTGGAGGGGACCCTGATCCAGCCCCAGGCTGCAGTTGCTCCTACCTCTGGTCACCTCCTCACACAGCAGCCCAGGACTCTGTCCAGGGCATGAGCACTGCAGTGCATCTGAGGAAGGCCACCAGCCTCAGCATCCCCATCCCACAGTGGGGGACTGTCCCCTGGCATGGGATTTAGAGTCTGGGATCTACTTCTGACCCTGCAGCCAACTGTCTCAGTGGCCCCAATCCATGTGCCTAGAAGAAGGTCTGGGACATAAGTGTCAAGGAAGGGAGGGAGGAAGGAAGGGACAAAAGCAGAAGGAAAGAAGTAAGGAAGGAATTGAAG
>VSMD01010656.1:0-14213 GCA_008750895.1 Mirza zaza
AGACAGAGTCTCACTTTATTGCCCAGGCTAGAGTGAGTGCCATGGCGTCAGCCTAGCTCACAGCAACCTCAAACTCCTGGGCTCAAACAATCCTGCTGCCTCAGCCTCCCAAGTAGCTGGGACTACAGGCATGCGCCACCATGCCCGGCTAATTTTTTTTCTATATATATTAGTTGGCCAATTAATTTCTTTCTATTTATAGTAGAGATGGGGTCTCGCTCTTGCTCAGGCTGGTCTCGAACTCCTGAGCTCAAATGATCCGCCCACCTCGGCCTCCCAGAGAGCTAGGATTACAGGCGTGAGCCGCCGTGCCAGGCCTGTTGCCCGGGTTAGAGTGCCATGGCATCAGCCTAGCTCACAGCAACCTCAGACTCCTGGGCTTAATTGATCCTTCTGCCTCATCCTCCTGAGTAGCTGGGACTACAGGAATGCCCCACCATGCCTGGCTAAATTTTTTCTATATATATTTTTAGTTGCCCAGCTAATTCTATTTTTAGTAGAGACGGGGTCTCGCTCTTGCTCAGGCTGGTCTCGAATTCCTGAACTCAAATAATTGAACCGCCTTGGCCTCCCAGAGTGATAGGATTACAGGTGTGAGCCCCTGAGCTGGCTGAGAATGTGTGTTCTAAAGAGAACACTAACGGTGTGGCCAAACAACCCTTTGAATGAGAGATTGGTCTGCATGTGGACTGCAAACCTAAGCTGCCACATGCCAGCGGAGACACTGCCAGTTTGAACTGAGTGGGACAGACGCGAGGTGAAATAAGAAGGCTGTTGGACTTCTTACATGCTGTAAGATCAGGTCATAGAGCTATTTGACTGTGATTCTTCAAGACAAGGGAATGATGACTCCTGTAGGTGATTCATAGATCATCAGGGCTTCCTCCTTGTTTTCAAAATTGGGTACCATCACTCCACTTTCAACAGGGCAGGCAGCAGCTGCCTGGGGCTTTTGTGGTGTGGCCACTCAGAGCCTTGGGGATGGAGGTTTCCCTGCCTGGCAATGCCACAGGGGTGGAAAGGCTGATCCAGCGGTTCAGAGGGCAGAGCATCTATCCAAAGAAGATTATTTTTTAGAGTTAAGACTAATGCTAGTTGCTTTGCTAGGTTTTGGACTTGCTTGGGCCCTGTCACCCATTTCTTCCTTCTGATTTCTCTCTTTGGACATGGGAATGTCTATCCTATGTCTGTCCTACCACTGTGTCTTAGAAGCACACAATTTATCTGGTTTAACAGCTGGAGAGGAATTTTGCCTCAGGATGAATCCTACCCAGGTCTCACCTATATTGGATGTAGGTAATATTTAGACGAGACTTTGGACTTTAGGTTTAAGAGATGATGCTGGAATGAGTTAAGACCTTGGGGGCTGTTGGGATGGAATGAATATGTTTTCTATGTGAGAAGGACATGGATTGTGGAAGGCCAGGGGTAGAATTTTATAATGCTATGCAATAATGTTTGTGTCCCCTCTCCAGGGAAGTAATCCTCACGGCCTAGTCCCCTCTTAATACTATCACACCTGTTAATACCATCACATTGGTGACATCCAGATTTTGGAGGGGACACATTCAAACCCTAACATTCAGTAACGTTGTGATGGGGCACTTCACGTAGTAAGGCAATGGGTAATTTGTCTTTCCTTATCTATCTTTTTATGCATTTTAAAATGATCAAGTATTATTTTTGTAATTAGAAACTATCTGAAAACTTGAAATCAATGACACAATTATTTAATGCATGGAGAAAAGGCTTGAATATGAAGACACCAAAACATGGCAATTTCTGTATTCATTTTTTTGTATTTTTCAAATGTTCTGAGACTTTATTAATTAAATTTTATTTTTTTATTACAGAATATTATGGGGGTACAAACATTTTGGTTACATGTAATGCCTTTGTCTCACCTAAGCCAGGGCTACAAGCGTGCCCTTCCCCCATACTGTGCATTTTGCCTGACTTTATTAATTTTATGGTTAAATTATTAATGAAATACTTTGTAAGAATTCTTCTTAGTTGTCAAAGTATTTCTTTATACTTGTATATTTATGTGCATAATTGTTTTTATATATATGTAATATTGACAACTTTTAAAGATACCAAAAAGGGCCAAGACAAATAAAAAGAGTAATATAACACAACAAATGCCAACTCAGAATGAACAAGTGTTAACATTTTGTCCTTCTTGGTTACAGGGTTTAAGAAAACAAATAAATAGGCTGGGCGTGGTGGCTCACACCTGTAATCCTAGCACTCTGGGAGGCCAAGGCAGGCGGATTGCTCGAGGTCAGGAGTTCAAAACCAGCCTGAGCAAGAGCGAGACTCTGTCTCTACTATAAATAGAAAGAAATTAATTGGCCAACTAATATATATAGAAAAAATTAGCCAGGCATGGTGGCACAAGCCTCTAGTCCCAGCTACTTGGGAGGCTGAGGCAGAAGGATCGCTTGAGCCCAGGAGTTTGAGGTTGCTGTGAGCTAGGCTGACACCATGGCACTCACTCTAGCCTGGGCAACAAAGCGAGACTCTGTCTCAAAAGAAACCAAAAAACAAAAAAAGACAAGTAAATAAAACATTCAAATCCTTCCAATACCATTCTCAATCCTCCCTTCCTCCATAGAGGAAACCAATTTCATGGTTTGGTATAGATCTTTCCTGTCATTTTGTCATTTTATATACATTTGCCTGTCTGTTTCTATATTATCTATCTATCACTCTCTATATCTATCTATATGATCATTTTCTATGTAATTTTAATTCTTCAGAAACAAGGAACAGAAGGAGCTTTTCCTTGAATAAGGCACTGGTTATGCCTCAATTAGAACCCATGTAAGTGAAGTTCCTTTGTAATGAAGTCAGTGCAGTTAAATAAAAAAGGGGGGGGGGTTCAAGAATCATGCAAAAATACAGTTGATGGGAACCATATGTCTGAGTGGCCACATTCCAATAAACAGGGTGAGTGCACAGATGTGCTGGTCATAAATTCCTCCCGACTCCTCTTTTGTCCATAAGGTAACCAAAGGTAAACAAGACTAACCTTTGTCATCACCCCCCGAAAAGTGGCCATGAGTCCCAGTGTGTCTGCCTCTCTCCATCTCCCAAATTGGCAGTCAGTTATCATCTGCTACTCTGTGTCCTGGTTTTCAAAAGGAGACAGTGTCTGATAATAATCACGTACACTTGTTGACTGATAGATTAATCTTTAGCAGATGAGTTTCAGTCACTGTGATATCTTAGTCATGTTAAACCTCTCATCTCCAGTTGAAGAAGGAAAATCTTTAGCTTTACCCACAGCTAAGTGAATTTTAGTTATCAGCCAGCAGTTGTTGAGATGTGTTTGTTATGGGGGAGGGGTTCCTGAAAGTAAGTCTGATTTAGACCTAACCCAGTGGTTTTCAAGAGTGCCCATTAGAATCACTAGGAAGCTTTTTTAAAAAAACGCCAAAGCTTGTGCTTCACCCCTAGAAATTCTGATTTAATTGGCCTGGTGTTGGGCTTGGGCATCAATGTTTTTAAAACTTCCTCTGCAGACCCCAAAAGATAAATACTGTATAATTACACTTATGTAAGGTACCCAGAGTAGTCATATTTGTAGAGACAGAAAATAGAATGGTGGTTGCCAAGCATTTGTTGGGAGAGAGAAGAATGGGGCATTATGGAGAACCACCTTCCTCTTTGCGGGGTCTGTCGGCAGGGTGGGTTCTCTCGCGCCTTATTCCCCTGCAGGCTCAGCTGGGGGCTCTTCTGGTTTCAACTTTTGCTGCTTCTAGGGGACAAAGAAGTTCACTTTTCCTTTAAGATTTGATCTGTTCCCTGCCCAGAACTAGCCCCGGAATCCCTCTCCATGCCTCCTGTGGCACATCTGCAACTAGTAGCGACATTCAGAATAGGCAGCCGAATGGCAGCGTCTTCACAGAGGGGTTTTATTCTCTGGTCTCTTCCAATACCTTGGGCTGGAGCCTCCTCCCTCTGCTCTCTTTTTCCAGACTTCTGCATGCTTCGTTTGAGTAATCTGACTCATGCAGGTATAAATCAGGCAGGAATAACCAGACAGTTAACGTCAAACAGGAATGACCATATGTCCATAGGGATGACTAGTTCTTTGTATCTTCTCTAATGAAATGTCATGCTTACCTGGTTTATAATCCAGATGTTAGCAGAGGTCGCCCTGTCTTTTGAAAATATATGAAGTTGACGCTGCCCCTGTCCCATTGGGGGACGTGCAATGTTCTGTCCAAGGTTTCCCCTCCTGTCCAGCTTGGAGTGTCTGAATTTGCATAAGTGGTGGCTCACTTGCAAACACATTCTGCACAGCTCCCTTTACTTGTTTCAGCACTGACCTGGAGGGGACACTCAGCCCCTTTCTACTGATTGCCGCCTCTACCGTGTGGAATACAAAATGAAAACAAACAAACGGGCCGGGCGCGGTGGCTCACGCCTGTAATCCTAGCACTCTGGGAGGCCGAGGCAGGCGGATTGCTCAAGGTCAGGAGTTCAAAACCAGCCTGAGCGAGACCCCATCTCTACTATAAAAATAGAAAGAAATTAATTGGCCAACTAATATATATATATAAAAAAATTAGCCGGGCATGGTGGCGCATGCCTGTAGTCCCAGCTACTCGGGAGGCTGAGGCAGCAGGATTGCTCGAGCTCAGGAGTTTGAGGTTGCTGTGAGCTAGGCTGACGCCACGGCACTCACTCTAGCCTGGGCAACAAAGCGAGACTCTGTCTCAAAAAAAAAAAAAGAAAACAAACAAACAAAAAAACACCTACAAAAGGCATTTATTTGCTCAGCAGTCTTTATTATATGTGTGAGGATGATGATTGGTTATCATATCAGCCCAAAGCAAAACTCTCACTATTGGTATTAGATACTGCTGTTCTCAAAAGTCCTTCAGCAATATCATAGATTCTACTCATATAAAGTCGCCAAACTGGCAAGACTTACCTAAGGTGTTAGAAGTCAGGTTAGCAGTTAGCAAGAGGGGCTGACTGGGAGGAGTCAGGGAAGGGGAAGCTTCTGTGATTCTGGTGAAGCTCTGCTTCTTGATTACATGCTAGTTCCACATGTGATTTTGGAAAAAGCCACTGAGCTGTGCACATGTGATTTGTGCACTTCTCTGTATTTATGTTATGCCTCAATAAAAAGCTTGCATTAAAAACTAAGGAACAAGGGAGAAGCAACCTCCTGCACAGGCATATTGCTCTAGTCTTCCTCCAGATCAGGTGACAAGGGACTGTTCCTCCCGCGTAGCACCTGTATCCCAGAAGTCAGATGAGGCTGACTGTCAGTTTTGGGTTTTGACCTGCACATCTGCAACTAGTAGCAACATTTCAGAGTAGGTAGCTGAATGGCAACCTCTTTGCCAGATAGGGTTTTATTCTTTGCTCTCTTCTGATACCAACCCACCAGGTTTTGACCTGTTAGCAGTGTTTGCAAAAAGGATGAAGAGAAGTGCGAGCATACAGGCACACTGTCGATGGTGGGCCCAGTGCAGATGTGGCCCCTCACGTACACTGCTTCATGTGTGTCCTTGTGAGAGCAACTGCACCCGGGAGAACTGTAAAGACACATCCAGGTGCCCTCTCCACACCCCTCCATAACCGCTATGCTTTGGAACACCCAAACCTGTTAGAAGAGAGCCTCTGTCTCCACTTTTGAGGATCCAGAGAGGCCTGAACCACCTCCACCCAGTGAGATGACAGTCTGACAGGTCCTGATGCTATGCCAGGAGCTAGATGGCCAGAGAAAATAAGAGCCTGGGCAGACCAGGCTGCTGGGTCCTGGGATAGGAAGCCAAACTGGGGAGTCTGAGGACACTCTAGACTGTCCATGTATGGCCTCCTCAACATGTCTATGATGGGGCAAAAAAAAAAAGGTACAGCAAGGGACAGAAGGACAGCTCAGCCTGGACACCCACTCCTGCAGCCTGCGCCGTGCCCTGAGCTTCTGGAACTCTCCACCACTGGGGCTCTGGGGAACAGTGGTACCTGTCCCCACCCACAGGAAGAGTATCAACAGTGCCAGCAAGGTAGCTCCCAAGGCCAGGTGCCAGCAGAAGGTGGCAAGGAAGCATGGGGTGTCTGTTGGGTGGGGTGCACACGTCACACACAGCTGCTGCATGCCTCAAACACCCACGGCAACAGCCAAGGCCCAGCTTTGGGTGCCGCTGTGCTAGCCACCCTGGTGCGTCACAGCCACCAGGGGCTCAACAGGAAGAATCCCAAATCCCATGACCTGCTGCCCTGGTGACCTGCCGCCCTGGCATGTGAAGTAAGACCATTCTTCAGGGTCTTCCCAGTCCGCCATCACCATCTGCTTTGTCCTTGGAGAACAGGAGAACTTAGCAAGGATGGTATTTTGGAGGCAACTGCTTCCTCCATCTCTTCCACGGGTACCTGCTGCCGCTTCCTCTGTCCTCACGTGTCGCTTGGTAGGACACAGTTCCAGCAAGGCTGGATCACCAACCCTGAAGAGAAGAGCCCAGGCCTCTCCCCAGAGAACCACTGTCCCTTCTACACTGCCTGGGGCATAATAACACTCCAACAGGTGGACAGGTGTGCTCACCGCTCAGGTAAGAGCTCCTGGGAGAGCAGTAGGAGGCGGCTCAGTAATAGCACTTTGCACCCTGTGCTTTCACTCATACTTCTGGTCTGCCCAGGCGTGAAGCTGACCCATGTGATGGTACGTGCCATAGCAGTTATGGTCATCACTACGCCCTGGCCAGCGCACCGGGTCTCACCAGCCTGGAACTGCAAGTCCAGTCTGATAACATGAGCACCTGCATTTTAATACCTCTTAGCCCCACCCAATCACAGAGACACTTAGGTCTTGTAGGGTTTCCCTTCAGCTCCGCTCTGAGGGACACTGTGGAATCTCACTTGCCCAACAGTCAGTCTGGTTGCTGGTCAGGTGCAGACACACTGCCATGCTGCTTGCTGGGCACTGATTCTGTGGCTGCTGCTCTCTTCAGCCCACAGGGAAGCTGTGGCCAGGTGGGCCATAGCCGTCCTGCCCTCTCATGGCCTGTAGTGTTGCAGTCACTGTGGGGCCACTCTTACTGCTGGCTGAGCTGGGTCTCTGGACCCCATGTGGATCTCTGGAGTCCTCTAGCACAGAGGTCTTTCTGAACCTTGTGGGGGCTAGGGCCACCCCCTGCTCAGTTCGGGGGGCCTTGGAACTGCTACCCCTGCTTTTCTTTGGGGTTGCTCCAGCCAGCTTGGTCTTGGTGTCCATGTGTAAGTGAGAGACACGTGTGGGATTGGGCAGGCTTTTGCACAGGCAGCAGACTGAAGGCTCTTTCCCCTGTGGTGGGCCTGCCGGCTATGGGGACTTACATGACAAAAGAGGCACCGCAGACGGAAAAGGGTGGATTGTTTAGGAGATGGTGGTGAGAAAACAGACTCAGTCTACACTACACATAAAAGTGCACTCTGGATGGAGTTAAGAGCTTAACTGTGAAAGATAAAACTATGCAGTTAGCAGAAAAAATGTGAAGGAAAATATACTACATCCTAGTGATATGAAAGAACTTCTTAAAGTTTCACAAGTTCAAATCATATGGGAAAATGATTATTTAATGAACTTGATGCCATGAAATGAAGGATTTTTGTTCTGTGAAGGACATTATGAGAAAGTTAATCAGCAGCAGTGGAATTGGACATTTAGACATTTGCCACATCTAAAACTGACAAAGTAGCTGGGCGCAGTGGTGTGCGCCTGCAGTCCTAGCCACTAGGGAGGCTGAGGTGGAGTATTGTTGAGCCCAGGAGTTCTGGGCTGTAGTTTGCTATGCCAGTCGGTGTCCACATTAGGTTTAGCATCAGTATCTGACCTCCCAGGAGCAGGGGACCCCCTAAGTGGGGATGAACTGGCCCAGGTCAGAAACTGAGCAGTTTAAAACTCCCATGCTTACAAATGCTTAATCGTAGGTAAGAAGAAAAAAAAATAAAAAGAATAAAAAATATTAAAAAGAAAAAACAAAATGAAACAAACAAAAAAAACCCCAAAAAAACAGGCCAGGCGCGGTGGCTCAAGCCTGTAATCCTAGCTTTCTGGGAGGCCGAGGTGGGCGGATCATTTGAGCTCAGGAGTTAGAGACCAGCCTGAGCAAGAGCGAGACCCCATCTCTACTATAAATAGAAAGAAATTAATTGGCCAACTAATATATAGAAAAAATTAGCCAGGCATGGTGGCACATGCCTGTAGTCCCAGCTACTTGGGAGGCTGAGGCAGCAGGATTGCTTGAGCCCAGGAGTTTGAGGTTGCTGTGAGCTAGGCTGACGCCATGGCACTCACTCTAGCCTGGGCAATAAAGTGAGACTCTATCTCAAAAACAAAAAAACAAAACAAAACAAAACTCCCGTGTTGATCAGTAGTGGGGTGGTGCCTGGAAATAACACTACACTCCAGCCTAGGCAACACAGCAAGACCCCTCTCTAAAACAAAAACAAAACCTAACAAAATATTAAAATAATTCTGGATTATACAAAGAATTTCTGCAGATGAATAAGGAAAAACCAGCAATTTCAATAGAACAATGGGCCAAGGACATGAACAAGCGAACAACAGAAGAGAAACCCAAGAAGCTAACAGGATGTGACAGGATGCTCAAATGCCACTAATAATCATAGAAATGCAAGTGAATACCTCTATGTATAGAATTTTGCACTTACCGTGCTGGCAAGCATTGGAAAGCCAGGTGTTGCTAAGTAGGAGGGATTTGGTGAGGTAGAATTCAATCATGGGTCACTGATGGAAGTGTGGCCAGGTGTGGCCATTCTGGAAAGGAGCCTGATTTGACTTGGTCAAATTGAGTCCTGTTTTTGCACATTCTGTGACCTAGCAAACATAAATCAACAGTACACATTTTTCAAGAACATATGCAAATAAAGATGCTCATTAACATAGTAAAATAGTTAACTTGTGGAGGGAGGGGAATGAGAGTAGGATCTAGGGGGGGAAAAAAGAGAATCGGTAAATCAATAAAATAAGGAAATGGCTTTGTGCAGGCCAAGGATAATAATATGCTATGGCCAGAGAAATAGAAATAATTCGAACCTTTTCAATCCAAGCAAACAAAATGAAACAAAAAAAATCAGCCCTAACCTGAGAAGGGAAGACATGAATCTCGATTATATAAGGTAGAGTATGATGTAAGCTCCTCCATAATAAGGCAGGTGAGACCCTGTCTGTGACAGGAGAATCAGAGTGGCCTTACCAGGGAAGCACATTTGAGTTAAGGTAACTACCTAAGAACAGGACTTTTTTTCCCATGTGGCTCATATCAGTGAGGTCCACTCATGGAGAACCTGTCCTTATAGGGACCTTATAGAGAACTAACTTATAGAGACTTTGGGATCAAACCCATAACGGATTACCACTAGGAAGTCCAGCACTCACATCAGAGATGCCTGTGTATGTGGGCGGATGGTCAGGGAGACAGGGAGATGGCCTCAAAGCTGGGAGCAAGGGCAAGGGCCAGGTCATACCTAGTGGCTAATTATAGACCACTCTCTGTACTGTAATGTATTCTGTAGTACCCTTATAAAGCTCAATTGTGGATGAATAAAAGGAAGAATCTAATTTAGCTAGGAAAGAAGTGGTATCGAGGGGCATTGGAGATCCCTTGCCACCTGCTTTCAGTAATGGTAGGCTAAGGGATAAACCACCATCCTTCTAAAGACAACCCCCAAATTAGAGGAGACATCAAACCATCTTCTTAATAACATTGAAAATCTAACAAAAAAAGAGAGGAATTAATAAAGTAGAACAGAGAGGCAGTAAGAACCTGAACTGGTAAGCCTTTTCTCCTTACTCGAGATATGTTCACTCCCTGGGAGAAGTCAGCTGACAGGTCAAGCTCCTTGGGCGAGTGTGAGGGGCCATATTGCATTGCATAGTGTCCTGGAATGCAGAAGAGTCACCTGTTGCACCCCAATGACACTTACTCTGGGCCGTCTGTCAGTCTCAGAACTATGTAAGGTGAGCAATGTTTTGGGGGGACTTCTAGAACTGGAGGGACAGTTCACATTCAGTGTCCACCAAAGGTGGAAACCTAGTATAAGCCCACCTTCTGCTCTAAGCAGGGACCCTAAAGGGCTGCATCTGGAAATCGTGTTGGGCACTGGCTTGGTGGACATATAGGACATTCTCTAGCCTTGTTCCTGGATTGCTAGCGCCCTCAGGTGTTAACAGGAGGAAAGAAAGATCCTCTCTGGAGGAAGATTGTAGATCTCAAATTAATTCTCAAAATAGTCATTTCAAATAAAATGTCCAGAAAGCACACCATAGGCATATGAGGCACATGAGACAAAATAACATGAGTCACAATCAACAGAAGCCATAGACCACAGAAACAGACCACCTGGATCCCAGATATTAGAATTACTAGATACAACCTGTAATAAAACCATGCTTATGGTGTTTATGGAGATAAAATTTGAATTTAAAAATTTATGTAAGAACATGAAAATTTTAAAAGCAACATTGGACATTTTTAAAAGAACTAATTAGATATTATAGAACTAAAAAGTATAATAACCCAATTAAGAACTCAATAAGAGAGTTTATAAACAAATAATTAGTGGAAAGGAAAATGAGTCAGACAAAACCACCCAGAATGAAGCCAGAGACACATAAAAACAGAAAATACAGATGAGAAGATAAATGAGATAGAAGATACAGGGAGAAAATCCAATATATGTTTAACTAGAGTTCCAGAAGAGAGGAGCAGAGGCAATATATGAAGAAGTAGTGGCTGAGAGTTTTCCAGAATTGATGAAGTCACCTAATCTGCCGATTTGAAAAAATGAAGGAGAGATTCCTAAAGGAAAAAGGAATCACGAGAAACCAGGCATTGGTTGGGCCAAGGATCCCTCCTGTACAGGTTCTTTTTCCATGACAAGGTATGAATGTACTTGAGGGAACTGGTGGGTTTCTTGAGAGATTTGAGATTGTTGAAAAGCTGTGGGCAGAATCCAGTTGAGAGTGAGAGGCTGAAAACACAGCAGAGAGGACAGTAATGCATGAAGTTTTTAGAGAGCACAGGAACCAATACTTTGAATAATGATAACAGGTACCATTTACTGAGCATTACATGCCACACATTGATACAAATTCTTAGAATTCTTGACAATGAGTATTTATGTTCATATATCTCTATGTTAATTGATGTTCAGGAAATTTAAGGCTTATAGCTAGGCTTATGGTTAGTAAGTGGTGGCACTAGGATCCAAATCAGGCCTGACTTACTCCAAAGCCTGAGCTCTTTCTACCCTACTAGGCTGCTTCCAGAGCTCCAGCTACCTTGTAAAGGCCCTTCTTCCTTGTCTGACATTGGATGGAAGGAGGAGACGATGATTGTGGAGGTGGAAATGTTTGTAGAATATAGAGAAAGTATTAGGAAGTTGGAGTCATTCAGGCTTGAGGCTTGGTCATATCCAGGAAAATGGTAAGAGATGTTATTTGCAGAGTTTGAAGGATGTGGAAATTCAACAGAGAAATAGCTACCAAACAAGAGCCTCCCAGGGGAGGGGGAGAGAGAAATAGCCAAGGTGAGCCAAGTACAAAAACCATCAATGACAGCATGTAGAGGCGCCCCTGGGCAGACTAAGGGCCTCAAGAAATGGGGGGTGGGGTGGGGTGGGCGCGGTGGCTGTAATCCTAGCACTCTGGGAGGCTGAGGCAGGAGGATCGCTCAAGGTCAGGAGTTCGAGACCAGCCTGAGCAAGAGCGAGACCTGGTCTCTACTAAAAATAGAAAGAAAGTAATTGGCCAACTAAAAATATATAGAAAAAATTAGCGGGGCATGGTGGCGTGTGCCTGTAGTCCCAGCTACTCGGGAGGCTGAGGTAGCAGGATTGCTTGAGCCCAGGAGTTTGAGGTTGCTGTGAGCTAGGCTGACGCCATGGCACTCACTCTAGCCTGGGCAACAAAGTGAGACTCTGTCTCAAAAAAAAAAAAAGAAAAAAGAAAAAAGATACGGGGGGTGGGGGGGAGGCAGTTTGAGAAGAAACAGAATATTTCGCAGCCTCAAAGTGTCTTCCCCAAATATCTATTAATTACAAAGGGGAAAACAGTAACTTTACAGTGGAGAAGCCCAGTAGACGTCACTATAACCAAGTGATCTAAAAATGCTGTTTTATTAAAAGAGATAGTCACACAAAGCTCCTGGCACAGTGCCTGGCAAGGAGTAAGTGAATATACAATGATTATTCTTGCAGCCCTTGAGATAATAATAACAATATCCCCAATGACCTGCAGCCCAAAGCTCTCCGCAATCTAAAGCTACCTCAGTGCACGGTTAATCTGTGCAGGAGTTGTCTGTCCTTGGGTAAGGGGTTACCGCATGCGCATGTGACAGGGGTCTTCTGTAATAAATGGAGCGATTCTAATGTGCGAGCAGGATTCAGGCATGGTGGCAGCATTGGAAGCAGTGCTTCGGGGCTGGGCTGAAGGGAGGTTTGGTCTCAGTTCCGCAGTACCGGCTCCCGCGTGCTCTGGGCTGGATCGCTGCCCGCGCTCCTGCTGAGCCGGCCCCCCACGCTCAGGTCTCCAGGTGAGCGTGAACATGTTGGCGCGCTCGGTCTTGCAGCTGAGGGCCCTGAAGCTGGGCTGGGCTGTAGGGCCTCCCTCGCCTGCAGCCCGGCACCTCGCGCGCAGAACCAGTCTAAGGGGACATGGGACTCCCGCGGGCTGAAGAGCACGAAAGCTCCCGGGCTGGTCTCTTTTGGGAAACGCGCCGATGCCCTCTAGTGGGAGAGCTATGAACTTCCCCGAGGTCCCGCCGCTCTGATTTGGGGCGAGGGATTAAGTCCCGGGGTCAGACTGCGGTCCGGCTCACGCCGCGGCGCGCAGAGAGCGGGGCGCAGTGTAGCCCTGGAAGTGCGGGGACCGCGAGGATGGTGCGGACCGGACGAGCCAGGCCTGGGTCAGCGCCAACTCCGGAGGGCGGGGAGTCTCCTGCCAGGTGGAATTGGCACTGTCCACTCTTCATTCTCCTAGAGGGAAAAGAAAGGAGCAATGAACACACACACGTGCGAGGTAGCTCCACTCATTCGTTTGGAAGCTCGCTGCTTCTAAAAAGGATTTGAAGCCATCACAAAGATTTATGAGAAAACTAAAGACAGGGAAAAAAGATGATCAGAGAAGCAAGTCAATACTTAAAACGAGTCTTAAGATCCTGAACTAGACAGGAAGAATAAAAATAAAATGTTCAATTTCCAAATCTTTAGCTTAGGGAAGAAAAGGAACTGAGTAAACTCGATCAGTCCCTCAAGAATCAGGAACAACAGACAAAGGGGAGAAGGAAAAGAGGAAGGAAGGGAGGCCGTGGTGACTAAAGCTATGAAAGAAAGAAAAAAGGAGAAAACACTTCTCAGAGTGTAACAATTGCAGGTGGATTACATTCCCTATTTTTAAAAGACCACTAATCCAAAGCCTACAGCAACTCACTTACCTATTTTCTGTTCATAAGACACATAGCTAAAGCAAAATGACATTTGGAGTTTGAAAATAAAGAGATTGGTAAGGGTATACCAGGAAAGAGCTAACATCCCCACACCCCTCTGATTTGGGTTCTAGCTCCAAAATACATCTCACACCCATCCGTCCGTCTGTGCCCCAGGGGCACCCCCAAAGCTGCACCACAGGGACTTCCCACCTGGATGACAGCTATAGTTTTCTACTTGAAACAGGGGAACAGTGGGGCAGGGGAGCACTTCTGAGGTGTTGACAATATTCTTTTTCTTGACTTGGATTGCAGTTACACAGGTGTTTATTTTATATTTATCCTAAACCATATATATACACACACACATATATATATATTGCATGTTTGCTTGTGTGTATGGATTATAAGGTCCCAGTTTTCTTTTTTCTTTTTTTTTTTTTTGAGACAGAGTTTCACTTTATTGCCCAGGCCAGAGTGAGTGCCATGGCGTCAGCCTAGCTCACAGCAACCTCAAACTCCTGGGCTCAAGCAATCCTGCTGCCTCAGCCTCCCGAGTAGCTGGGACTACAGGCATGTGCCACCATGCCCGGCTAATTTTTTCTATATATATTTTAGTTGGCCAATTAATTTCTTTCTGTTTATAGTAGAGATGGGGTCTCGCTCTTGCTCAGGCTGGTCTCGAACTCCTGAGCTCAAACGATCCGCCCACCTCGGCCTCCCAAAGAGCTAGGATTACAGGCTTGAGCCACCGCGCCCGGCCAG